>JAWNZC010000067.1:2082500-2370000 GCA_035771165.1 Paragorgia papillata | reverse complement strand
TTGTTGTAATAGGTTTTGGTAGTATTTTCCATGACTCTACCAAACACCACAGGTTTACTCTGATTACTCTGGTTTCCTTCTGTAGTAACACTGGATCAATGAGGGATGATTCTTACTGGACCTCTAGTCTAGAGAGAACAGTTTAGATATGACTGATAGAGTTATCCAGTATAAATAAAGTTAGTTTAGTTTACTCTGGCTTCCTTCTGTAGTAACACTGGATAAATGAAGGATGGTCCTTACTGGACCTCTAGAGAGAACAGTTTAGATATGACTGATAGAGTTATCCAGTATAAATAAAGTTAGTTAATTTACTCTGGTTTCCTTCTGTAGTAACACTGGATCAATGAGGGATGGTCCTTACTGGACCTCTAGAGAGAACAGTTTAGTTGCGTAGAGCCTATCTTTGTTTCTGTTGTTTTCGGCAAGCCCAACCGCGAAAAGGAAATTGCTTTTTCAAGTGACAAAGAATTTTGGCACTCGTTTTCGGATATGACGAATTATTACTACCAAGATGGCCGCTACATTATCGATTTTTTACTTGCCAGTAGTTCGCTTAACTATGGATACTGTTCTTTGATATCACAATTTGAAAAGGTTAGATTATCTCACCGGTCATTAGAAGGTTACAGGTTGTACACATATGTAACCTTCACTCACCATCTGAGTTCTTGTAGCTCAATGGTTAGAGTGTCTCACTGGTCATCAGAAGGTTACAGGTTGTACACATATGTAACCTTCGCTCACCATCTGAGTTCTTGTAGCTCAATGGTTAGAGTGTCTCACTGGTCATCATAAGATCACGGTATACACATATGTAACCTTCACTTATAACAAGTAAATTCAATACATTATATATAGAGAGTTATACAAATGTTTTATTTAAGTGCGATTAATGTACAAATTTCTTTTTGTCTCTCAACTATATACACTTATTTGGCCGAATGCCTTGATAGTATTTTCGAAAAAAGGCCAGTCCTCGTATCACGGTCTTTTTTGGAAGGGTGTAATCTGGCTGAATCTCGATGCTGAAGACGAGAAGTCTGAAATTCTTTCTCTAGACAATCTGATTCCCAAGCCGAAGGAAAACGAAACACGACATTTAGGTCTGTTTCTGATTTCCGTTTTCTTCCTAATTCTTGCGATAGTCTTGCTTCATGAAGACGAGGGTTGTCTATAGCAGTTTTTCTAATCGTGTCGACATTATTTGTGCAATCATGCAAAGCCGCGCAACACGACCTTGCTCTCCGTAAACTCTCCCCACGATTCCCTTTTCTGCGTTTTCTGCGAAAGCTCTGTCTTTCCAAACTGGATTTTTTGCTCTGGGAGACAGAGTAAGTCAGTGTGCTTGGCTCGTTGGTTGCTTCAGGAAGATTAGAACTACCGCGTGGCGAAACAAGGGATTCCGAGTAGGCCGTCATTGTCGCCAGCACCCATTCATCTCGCTCTTCCTCTCGACTAAAAGCCATCAAAAAGCTCGTAGATGCTTTATTTGTGATCTTCATACATGATAGGGTAGTACAACTGTTCAGTTCAATCTGATCTAGTTTAATAGACATAAGCTGATCGAATGTCAGGAAGCTTAACGGCACTGAGTCGTTATCTGGCTTGCCTTCAAACGAAATCAAACCACTTGACGCTAGAACGAAGTATTTCATTTTCAGGCTCTTGAACACACCACGATAAAATCTGATAATATAACCTTGCTTTATAGCCCTCTGTTTCCAACAGCCTACATCACTATTCTCGTAATCCATCGCCTTGACTATATGGCTGGGCTGTATCGCTCTATATTCACCGCTACACCCAACTGCCAGGATTAAGAGTCAGTCGTGAGTAAGGTCTCGTTTGTCTTCGATATTTTAGTGCATCGAATGAATTATTGATAACATTATTCCATGTATAAGGTTAGTTAAGATGTTAACACTTCATTGATCAACGACCTCGTGTTTCCCCTTCGGAAATACAAACGACAAGGCGCCAAATATTTTCACGCTCTTACTAAAAACAGAATCTAAACTTCATCCACGTTCATTAAAATTGTTATGACTTGATTTTTAAGCAGCTTTTGCTTCCTATTTTGAAGTAACTGAAACGGATAAGATACTAATATTTATTTATTACCATTATCTATTTGGGTGTTGTGTTTTGAGGTGTACATGTATTTAAAGGGCTTATGCAGCGGAAAATAAGTTCGGGAGAGACTCTCTTATTTCAAAGAAAATTATAAAGATCGACGTTTGCAGCTCTTCCGTATCTCACTTCGTTCTTTAGATATTGAGATTTGTTTTATATATAATAACATCACTCAGACGTCACACTGTATGACTTGTTGGAAAATCTTGAATATCAATTTGAGATTATTTAATTAAATCACTTTTAACTATGCATGTGCTTCTGTGTATCGCAGAACACTATACATGAAAAGGCTCAAGTGATTTACTTGAATTATTGCAAGAATAGACATTATTTTCCAACAAGTCATTATACAGTGTGACGTCTAAGTGATGTTATTTGCATTTCACGCAAATCTCAATATCTACAGAACGAAGTGAGATATGGAAGAGCTGCAAACGTCAATCTTCATAATTTCAAAAGTTCTTTGCGATCAGAGAGTCTCTCCCGAACTTATTTTTCGCTGCATAACCCTTTCAGAAATGCGAATAACCACATTTTAATTCGTTTAGACAGATCTGTATTTTCAAAGTGAATCGATCTAAAGTAATCGAAGTTCATGAAGGAAAATTTCAAGTGTAGAATACATACAGGAGGTGGACAAATAAAGTGGTCATCATTGACAGTATGATTAATGTGCATTGTATAACTTTTATTAGAGTAGAGACCAATATGTAAAGTTATATATTTTTAGAATGCATGCGTCAAAATCTGCTCAAATATTATATCAAATTATAGATAATTAACTAGAATTAATTTTAATTAATTTAAATTACCTAGTCTATCCAGTTCAATCGAGTGAACTGCCAAATATTACTTGTAATGAACTAAATTTAATCGTAATATTTCTTCGATTTCTATTAAATACTGATTAATGAAATATATAAATTAAATAAAAATAATATAATAAATATATGAAATAATAAATATTTATTTCTTTAATATTTTTTAATGAATTATTAATAATTTCTAAACAGCTTTGCTTTGTCATAAACTAAATTAAACGATAAAATCTTGTCGAAAAATTGAGAGTTGTTAAAAAATATAAGCTTCTAAAATTTTAAACGTTTACTTCCGAAGGCGTCTATTTTATTCCGGTTTTTTTTAAGTTTGAAAATGTTTTGTTCTAATGTATATTTAGCTTGATTTTATATATAAATAGACTCTTAAGTAGATTAATACTTTGCTTTCAATTAATAATGAAAAACACCCTTTTAAAACTCTACTCTACTCTGCTCTGCTGTGCTCTGCTATGCTCTGCTCTGCTCTGCCCTGCCTTGCCTTGCCCTGCCTTGCCCTGCCCTGCCCTGCCCTGCCCTGCCCTGCCCTGCCCTGCCCTGCCCTGCCCTGCCCTGCCCTGCCCTGCCCTGCCCTGCCCTGCCCTGCCCTGCCCTGCCCTGCCCTGCCCTGCACTGCCCTGCCCTGCCCTGCCCTGCCCTGCCCTGCCCTGCCCTGCCCTGCCCTGCCCAGCCCTGCCCTGCCCTGCCCTGCCCTGCCCTGCCCTGCCCTACCCTGCCCTACCCTGCCCTACCCAACCCTACCCTGCCCTACCCAACCCTACCCTGCCCTACCCAACCCTACCCTACCCTACCCTACCCTACCCTGCTCTACTGTACTGTACTGTACTGTATTCTACTCTATTCTACTCTACTCTACTCTACTCTACTCTACTCTACTCTACTCTACTCTACTCTACTCTACTCTACTCTACTCTACTCTACTCTACTCTACTCTACTCTACTCTACTCTACTCTACTCTACTCTACTCTACTCTACTCTACTCTACTCTACTCTACTCTACTCTACTCTACTCTACTCTACTCTACTCTACTCTACTCTACTCTACTCTACTCTACTCTACTCTACTCTACTCTACTCTACTCTACTCTACTCTACTCTACTCTACTCTACTCTACTCTACTCTTCTCTACTCTACTCTACTCTACTCTACTCTACTCTACTCTACTCTACTCTACACTACACTACTCTACTCTACTCTACTCTACTCTACTCTACTCTACTCTACTCTACTCTACTCTACTCTACTCTACTCTACTCTACTCTACTCTACTCTACTCTACCCTACCCTACCCTACCCTACTCTACTCTACTCTACTCAACCAAGTTCTCCACTAACTCTACCGTACCCTACTCTGCCCTACCCTTCTCTACCCTGCCCTACCATAGTCTACCCTACCCTACTCTACCCTACCATACCCTACCCTACCCTACCCTAATCTACCATACCCTAGCCTACCCAACCCTGCCCTGCCCTGCCCTGCCCTACCCTGCATTACCCTACCCTACCTTACCTACCCTACCCTACCCTACCCTACCCTACCCTACCCTACCCTGCCCTGTCATACCCTACCCTACCCTACCCTACCCTACCCTACCCTACTCTACCCTACCCTACCCTACTCTACTCTACTCTACTCTACTCAACCAAGTTCTCCACTAACTCTACCGTACCCTACTCTGCCCTACCCTTCTCTACCCTGCCCTACCATAGTCTACCCTACCCTACTCTACCCTACCATACCCTACCCTACCCTACCCTAATCTACCATACCCTAGCCTACCCAACCCTGCCCTGCCCTGCCCTGCCCTACCCTGCATTACCCTACCCTACCTTACCTACCCTACCCTACCCTACCCTACCCTACCCTACCCTACCCTACCCTGCCCTGTCATACCCTACCCTACCCTACCCTACCCTACCCTACCCTACCCTACCCTACCCTACTCTACCCTACCCTACCCTACTCTACTCTACTCTACTCTACTCTACTCTACTCTACCCAGTACTCCACTAACTCTACCCTACCCTACTCTGCCTTCCCTTCTCTAACCTGCCCATCCATAGCCTACCCTACCCTACCCTACTCTACCCTACCCTAGCCTACCCTACCCTGCCCTGCCCTGCCCTACCCTACCCTGCCCTACCCTACCGTACCCTACCCTACCCTACCCTACCTAACCTACCCTACCCTACCCTACCCTACCCTACCCTACCTTACTCTACCCTACCCTACCCTACCCTACCCTACCCTACCCTACCCTACCCTACCCTACCCTACCCTACCCTACCCTACCCTACCCTACGCTACCCTACCCTATCCTACTCTACCCTACCCTACTCTACCCTACTCTACTCTACTCTACTCTACTCTACTCTACTCTACTCTACTCTACTCTACTCTACTCTACTCTACTCTACTCTACTCTACTCTACTCTACTCTACTCTACTCTACTCTTCCCAGTACTCCACTAACTCTACCCTGCCCTGCACTGCCCTTCCCTTCCCTGCCCTGCCCTGCCCTGCCCTGCCGAGCCCTACCCTACCCTACCCTACCCTACCCTACCCTACCCTACCCTACCCTACCCTACCCTACCCTACCCTACCCTACCCTACCCTACCCTACCCTACCCTACCCTACCCTACTCTACTCTACTCTACTCTACTCTACTCTACTCTACTCTACCCAGTACTCCACCAATTCTACCCTACCCTACTCTGCCCTACCCTTCTCTAACCTGCCCTACCATAGTCTACCCTACCCTACCCTACTCTACCCTACCCTAGCCTAACCTAGCCTAGCCTACCCTACCATACCATACCTTACCCTACCCTGCCCTACCCTACCCTACCCTACTCTACCCTACCCTACCCTATCCCACCCTACCCTACTCTACGCTTCCCTAGCCTAGCCTACCCTACCCTACCCTACCATACCCTACCCTACCCTACCCTACTCTACCCTACCCTACCCTATCCCACCCTACCCTACTCTACGCTACCCTACTCTACTCCACTCCTCTATGTATATGTATATAAATATGTTAATCATATGTGAGTGATGCCAACTTTAGTCGAATGGCGTGACTTTTAACACATAACTATCACTCAATAGAGCGTCACTGCTCAAGTGTGCTTCATTTCAACGCCATAAGGTCGCCTTGTTGACAAAGAAATAGTTTCCAGTTCAGAATAAACAAATTACTTGAACTCAGAAGTGGCTAAATATATTAATCCCTTCGAGAAGTTACACAAGGTCCCTTTCATATTTGAACACTAGAAATAAACCTGTTTAATAATCTTTATTATTAAACCAATTTTTTTCCGACTATAACGTATACAACATGTCTGAGAAAGTTGCTCGTCTAGGTTAGAGTAGTCTTGAGAAAGACTGTTTGTGGTGGTAGTGACTGACGTTTCGACGGCCTCAGCGGCGGTCATCTTCAGAGTCAAGTCCACAAACAGTTTTTCTCAATACTACTCTAACCTAGACGAGCAACTTTCTGAAACATGTATAATACTCCTGGGTTCAAACCATTTACTTTATAACGTATACCTTAAAGATTATTTTTAACTTAGTGTATTACTGTGAATAAGTTTTTTTATATCTTTTTGTGTTGTTTGTTTTTTTAAATCTTTGTCACTTTCTGATAGGGGGATTGTTTAAAGTTATCTTCATCTTCATGCCTTTTTCTTCTGCTAAAACGACACGCTAAGACGCGACTCCGTGTTGACGGCGTGTCCCTAGTTTGACGTCATTTCTTGTCATGAATAGTAAACCAACTTTAGCAGAAGTAAAAAATATCAAGATGAAACTTTAGTTGATGATAATATTAAACAATTTCCAAATCAGGAAGTGACAAAGATTATAAATAAATTTCAAAAACTCATTAATAATTCCTGAGGAAAACACAATGGGAAATCAGGACCGTGACATGTCTCTATATGTGATAGAGACACGCTCGCTATTTTCGATGAACTTTTTCTTCAGACAACTTCAATTTTCAAAATTGATTTCTATATGAGTAGTTTTGAAGCCATTTAAAACATTCGCAGTACGTGTTTTATCAAATCTAAAACACTCGGCTATCGCCTCGTGATTTAAATCTGATAAAACACTGCTGCTCATGTTTTAAATAGTACATAAAGCTTCACTGTCAGTCAGTCAGTCGGTCAGTCGGTCAGTCGGTCAGTCGGTCAGTCGGTCAGTCGGTCAGTCGGTCAGTCGGTCAGTCGGTCAGTCGGTCAGTCGGTCAGTCGGTCAGTCGGTCAGTCGGTCAGTCGGTCAGTCGGTCAGTCGGTCAGTCGGTCAGTCGGTCAGTCGGTCAGTCGGTCAGTCGGTCAGTCGGTCAGTCGGTCAGTCGGTCAGTCGGTCAGTCGGTCAGTCGGTCAGTCGGTCTGTCGGTCTGTCGGTCTGTCGCTCTGTCGCTCTGTCGGTCTGTCTGTCTGTCTGTCTGTCTTCTAAAATTAATTTACTATCTAATGCTCAATCTGGATTTAGGCCATCGCACTCTTCAGCAACAGCATTATTAGATGCTACGATAGAATGGTTTAATAATATGAGCCAAGGACGGTTAAACTCTGTGGTTTATTTAGATTTGGCCAAAGCTTTTGATACAGTTGACCATAATATTTTAATACACAAATTATCACTTCATGGTGTATGCGATTCGCCCTTGAATTGGTTTAAGTCCTATATTACGAATCGTGTACAAAGATATATTGTAAATGGTCACTTGTCTGAGCAAAGAACGCTAAAATGTGGTGTGCCACAGGGCTCGATCCTCGGTCCATTATTGTTTTTAATCTACATAAATGATCTCCCTTGTTGTTTAGATAATTATAATGCTAGATTGTATGCCGATGACACTAACATAACAAAATCTCTAGGTATCTACATTGACGAAAGGTTGTCTTGGCATGACCAAATAAATGAAATGTGAAAAAAAATAACAAAAGCAATTGGGGGACTACGTCAAGTAAGACAGTTTGTCCCTATACAAACTGCCATAATAATGTACAAGTCTTTAATCCAACCGCTTTTTGATTATTGTGACATTGTTTGGGATAATATGCCTTTAACAACAGGTGAGAGATTGCAAAAATTACAAAGTCGTGCTGCTCGTGTAATTACCTGTCAAAGTTATGAAGTCAGATCCAATGACATCCTTCAACAATTAGGATGGAAAACATTGTCTGAGAGGCGATATATTCACAACGCTAACATGATGTTTAAAATATTCCATGGTAACGCACCTAGTTACTTGATGGAGTATTTTACTAAGCCTACTGTGAATAATGCGTATGATCTGAGAAATAGAGATAACTGTTTAGTTCTTCCGAAACCACGAACCGAATACCTTAAAAAGAGTTTTCAGTACGCGGGCGCCAAATTATGGAATAATCTCTCACCTAATATCAGATCACAAAATAATTTTAGTACTTTTAAACGAGAAATAATCGATAATTATTTGTAAATACCCGTTTTGTTTTATGAATATCGATCCTTCAAAATGTAATAATATTATATAGGTAATCGTATTGTATAGTTCCAATTTTAATGTTTTTAGCTAGTGTAGTTTTTAATGTCTGTTACAATTTATATAATCAATCCCAGGGTTCATTTTTGAAATTTAAAAAAAATTAGGCTTCCCATGACTTTTGAGGCAGCACTTCCCTTGCGATAGTAACTTCTAGTTTTTAATGTAGTTAATTATGTAATTTTTTCGTGTACTTACTCATTTTTAGAGATCTCGGCTTTCATGTAAAGCAGTTTTTTATAACTGATGATTTCCCGAGAAGAAATAAAGATTCATCATCATCATCATCATCTGTCTGTCTGTCTGTCTGTCTGTCTGTCTGTCTGTCTGTCTGTCTTTCAATCACCAGGATATCTTAAAAAGTATTGAAGAAGTTGATACAGTGATCAACGACCATTTTTCATCATAAATGGACAAGTGCACCCAAGCACATATACGTCTGGTATGAATGGCTTGCTACTGTCGAGGCAATAGAAGCGTTCCTAAAATATCGTTGCAATATTTTTCTCAAGTTGACCAATTCATTTGATGAAAATTATTGCTAACTTCCTGTTTTTAATTTGATTGGTTTCTGATTTTTAAACAACCAATAAGAAACAGGATTATTTGCCAAACACCAATCAAATTCAAAACAGAATTCAGGAAGAAAACAGGAAGTTGTCAACGAATCTTATCAAAGGAATTGTTCAACTTGAGGAATATATTGCAACACCATTTTTAGGAACGCTTCTATTGCCACGACAGTAAATCTAATCTATAATACCAAGCTAGCTATATATGTCCGCATTTTGTTTATATACATATAAGTTTAGTAAGTTTAGTAAGTTTAAGAATGGCTTGCTTAAATATAATCTAAAATACCATGATAGCTATGCAAGTATTTTGTATATAGTTTTGCATAATGACATAGCCCTTTCTAAAAAAAAAATAGGTACGCAATGCGTACATGCGGATACTGGTATTTATTTGACGTGCGAGTCTAAGATAACTAATTGTGGATTGTAAATTCAATTTAATGCAAACATACCAAAACATACTGAAAATACTAGAGAATCTTGTGACATATATAAGGGCCCATGCAGCACAAAACTCGAGGTAGTTGTATTATTCAAAATATTTATTTAGACGTAATGTTTGGTTGTATTACTAATTACAACATGTTCAGAGGTTAAATTACTGTTTCAGTGAATCTAAATATTTAAATTTTCATGACATTCAATTACCTATCTATTATTATTATTATTATTATTATTATTATTATTATTATTATTATTATTATTATTATTATTATTATTATTATTATTATTATTATTATTATTATTATTATTACTCGGCTGGTAGCCCAGTCTAGGTTTTGGTGGCGTTTCGGTATTATTTTTCTGGTCGAAAAATTGCAATTATTGCATCATCCCGATAGGCTTTTAGAAACCACGCGGTGTGCTTTCGATCTTTGCTCGTCCTGAAGATTTTAGAAGATCACAAGTGACTTTTGAACACTGTTATTACTCAGTCATGTGGCTGAAAATTGTGCTCACTACGCTTACAACTGCATATCTCGATGGCGGCAAATCTACACTAAACGGTGCTGAGCTATTTAAAGTATATTTATATCTGGGTTAATATTCCGCTGTCTCGATCAAGACAAACTGATTATAAACGATTTATATGATTTATTGAATTTTAATACTGAAAAGTATTACTCATGCTCACAATTTGATAACTTGCTGACTCCTGAAAACTGCAAGATGAGCGAGACGTAAACAACGTTGAAAACAGAATTGACAAATTGACAACTTGCAAAGTCCCTATAATCGCATTAAAAAATATTCATTAACATCTCGGCCCAGCGCTTATCATGTTAACACTTCAAACATTAATTCAAAGGCTATTCAGGTTTCAGAAATATTGATTCGAACGGTTTAACACTCTTGTCTGAGCAAAAATGCTATAAATTGACCGCACCCTTCTGCCTTCTTTTTCCCTTCAACATGTACTCTTACGTCTCACCCATAGAAATAACAATAATCGTAAATTTCTAACGATTAACCCCAATCTCTAACGCCTAATACAAAAATATTTTAACTCACGTTTAGGTAAATCGGCAAAAACAGGAAACGTGGACGCTAATCGCATTTTTAAACAATATGATATTTTTATGTTTTACATGTCTATGTTTTAGACTCTAGTAACACATGCATTGATGCGTCTCAATATATCAATGTTCAGCGCGTTTTTTGAGTAAGTATTGAATACGTCTACATGTAACATAAAAACTCCCAAGCACGGTGGATTTCTGCGTGTAAACTTATAGCTAAAACATCTTGGCCGAGCGCCTAACACGTAAACACTTGAAACATTTAATAGTTAAAAGAGCATTCAGATTTCAGAAAGATCTTTAATCCGAAGCCAAACAAGCGCTCACACTGTTTCTTCGTCCTTGGAAGGCTTGTCGTTTAGGCGACAATGTTGAAACGCGTTACGGAATTATTATAGTATAAAGACCTTGTATGGTTTGATTATGATGTATACATGCAGTCACTGCACGCTTGTATTTATAGTATAAAACAACAGTACATACATACAAAAAAATGTATTAAAATACTGAAATACATATTGTTTCGAAACCAGACAATCCGCAAAATTCTCAAAACCGTTCAAATGTATACCGACAGACCAATAGCCCACTGACAGCCGTCGACTTGTCATATATTTCTTGGCGTCTTGTGATTACGCGCAAATGTCTACCTGAAGCAAAACTCAACTTTCTATCTTCCATTCGTTGTTCTGGTACACGTTCGTAAACCCTTCGAACATACAAATAAGACTTCTGTAGTATGTTGTTTCGGATCCGCTATTGATTGTTTCCGTTGATCACGTGATTGACGAAAACATTCTTACACACACACAAACACGCACACGAACACACTTCCATTCGTTGTTCTGGTACACGTTCGTAAACCCTTCGAACATACAAATAAGATTTCTGTAGTATGCTGTTTCGGATCCGCTATTGATTGTTTCCGTTGATCACGTGATTGACGAAAACATTCTTAAACACACACAAACACACACACACACACAACCGCGCTAATGACATAGCGGATATGGTTTAGCAACCAGTATCCGCAAAAACAATACTACGCGTGCAGGCTCTCCTTCTCCTCCTCTCCCCAATTTTCCAAAGGAGGTCTCGCAGGCTAAGTAAACCTCGTCAACAAGAAGTGTAATGGCGAAATACGAAGTTGGTTAACTAAAATCGCCATATCTTGAAAACTAGTCGCTCGATCTTCGCGATACAACCAGTAGTGATTGAGAGAAGGGAAGTGACATTATTTTTACTGTGACATGAAAAACATTTGAAAGTGAAATTCTGCGGAATTAAATCCGCCACAGTTCAGAGCCCTTGAGCCACTAAAGCATTCTTGTCGACTTTCAACTTGCCTTTACGGCTTGAAAAAAAGAGTAGAAGCTCTTTGAAAACTTTGAGCACAAAGATTAAATCCCACATATTTGTTGTTATATATTGAATTGGGCGAGTAACTCTGAAAAACGAAGCCATTCTGTAGGTGAATTTGGAGGCAATTAATAGTATTCTATTTCACACTGCAATAATATCGCATCGCTATTAAGGTAGGGGAGGAAATTCGGTGATACGACAAGAGCTGCAGTGCAAATGCTCAGAATTGGGTGGGTGTGTGGGTTGGTGGGAAGTCATTTTTCACGATAAATCAGCAGCACTATCAGGAATCCCGATAAACCTTCCGATATAATACTGAGCTGCATCGCACGCTATGTAGCCTATACCGCTGTACTTGGCCACACTGACAATTTACTCATAGTTTGTTGAGATTTATATGCGATGCTCTAATTTATGCAGCGTGAATAGTCACTGAAATCTGCTGACCGGTATTCCATATTAAAAACAAACCACCAAGTGCCCACAATCTTACCGCTTTTCAAAACTAAAGTTAATAGTTCTGCAATTATAATTTTCATTTTATATTGAGAAGCGTGGCTGCGATTTTTATGTTTGTTATATATTTTTTTTATTACAGTTGAATCACGCTAACCGAGCTAAAAGCAGTGTACTGAAATATATGTGATTCAGTCCAAGATTGGGGTTGTTAAGCTGCTTCATAGTGCAAGCATGATCGTATACTTTAGATCAAAACAAGACGTATATATACTGTGTAGTAAGAGTTTCAGTGGATTATTTTGTTTATTGGACGATCAATTATTTGTATAGTTTGATACTGTACTTTGATTACTTTGTACTACAGTGTAAATTAGTGTAAATTTTTTTTGCTATATGAAAACAAATATTTGGGATTGACTGTTTGTGATTGCACAATAAAGTTTAATATCCTTAGAGGTTGAATTTCTTCTTGAACTGCATCAGCAAGTTTGCACTAATTTTGAATTTTGCATATTAATTATGTCCAAGCAAACTCATTCAGAGAAATTCTGTTGTCTAAGGTTTAATTTTAAGAGTTTTCCAGGGCTGGTTGTTTGAAAAGATTTAGTAATATACATAAACGGCTTGTTCAAAAAAAAACAACAAAAATCATAGTTAATTGCTAATTCATCAACTGAGTGTTTTGCTAAAACAATAAAATACTAGAAGCCAAATTATTTCGATCTTGGTTACTTCAGCACCTCAGATTGAATTTTGCTAATCAGGCCTACAGGCTGGTTTAGTGGTGTTAGTATATAAACTTGCATAATATCAAATGAATCCAACATGCAAAACTGATTGCTGTTGAAAAAGTTTTATTAGAAATTTTGTATACAGTGAACTTTCTCTAAAGCGGATACCCTACGGACCAAATTTGGTGTCCGCTTTTTAGTTGATATTATACATAATCTATGAGTGGCCAAGCTTAGGGAGTGTTCATATGATCCCGGTAACCGGGCTGGTCCGCTTGGCGAGATCTCGCCTCACACTTTCCCTATTAAAAGTTCGTTGTGTTCATATGATAAACCGGGCTGGCCCGCTTGCCGAGCTCTCGGTAAGCGGGATGAAATTTGCCCATATGAACACATCGTCCCGCTACCGGGATGAAGTCATTATGGACAAAATTTAGTTATTTTTGAAAGGATTAAAGGATAGTTGAAAGTTTTGTTTATTGGAATATAAATCTCAATTGTATAATAAGAGGATTGATTTTGAAGCAAACAAACCTGTGCAATATGACAAAATTGTGATTTTTGATGGCTGATGTCTAGTCACGGATCGTCAGACAAGCTAATTTTATTCATGATTTCTTCTCGCTGGGCGGGATTAAAACTACCATATGAACACAAGATAGACTTCGTCTCGATTACCGGGCCAGCCCGCTTACCGGGATCATATAACACCTGCTTAGGGAGGTGTCTGCATTTGAATGGTGTCCCCTTTGGGAGAGTTGACTGTATTCATTCATTGCAATTCAGTTTTTTAACTGCAAAATTGATTATTAAAACATACATTATAGAATAAAACAGCCCTGGTGTCAAACAACAAGACAGCAAACTCACAGGTGGTGACACCAAGCAGTAATTTAAACATAAGCTGTTACCTCAATCATAATTTGAATTCCTACATGTTAGTTTTATGAAATTTGGAAAGAATATGTTTTTGCATCCCTATGAAATAAAACAACAGTTTGTAACAACTGGCCTTATATTAACAGGAAATATGTGCAGTTTAATCTATATACTTCACGTTTATGCTGTTTTTAAAGATTATGTGCTCTTATTTTTTCTTACTGAAATGCAAGTTTAAAAACTCAGGAGGTGGGGGGTTGGAGGGGGTACTCTTGCAATTTTTGGGTAGGGGTGTGCGGCCGTGACATCAAAATCTTGACCCTATCCCAGACCTAAAAGGGCGATTTTTCAAACCCTATCCCGGACCTAAACAAAAAAAAATCTATATACCCTATCCCACGCAGACCAAAATAGGCACCCTACTGTTGAACAAAATAGACATCCAGACAAAGTGCTAAAGAGCGGTGACCAGCAGCAGGGAATTTGTCTGCGCTGTTAACAAATATCGCTGGCTCATGGTGTTTTGTAATCGTCTGTGGCGAAATTTTGAAAATGTGGAGAAGGTATGACGACCAAGATATCTTCAAGATTTACTAACAATCCGTCGGTCAACCAGAGTTTTAAACAATGTTGTCGAATTAGTGGAGACAATGACGTTCTTCTGGTAGGTGAAAGAAGACATTTTAGCCAGGAAGGTGTATAAATATCGAAGATGAAGTGATGGTACAACCCAGCTTTATCCAGGCAATGAAATTATCTGATGTTTAGTTAGTTACAATTACTCATTCCTGCAGAGGCTGGCCTTAACTGGTCCCTTTTGTCTGCTGAAAAAAATTGTGTGACTGGTAGCCAGAATAAAATAGTTATGGCTGTTCTTGACAAGAATGTGTTAAAATGTTTAACTTTAATATTTGTGCTTTAGGAAGTTGTCGCAGTGGGGGCGCATACATTACATCCACGTTTTTGCGTCATTGAATTAAAGGTGCTGTACAGTCCGTTCTGCGCATGTACGAAACTAATGTTTACTTCTTCGTTTATAAAAATATTTACTGAAAAATATTTGCTTCCTCTTCATTACTTCTACCCAAAACAAAACATTTTCAGAAGAAATAGAAGAAATCCGAAGAGGTATCCTCACCGAATCGCTTGGTTTTCTGCCATGTCGCTTCTAACGATTTGCATTGAGCTGAGAAATTCATTTATTTTTTTGCAGTCCGGTATCCATCTGACTCGCGCGCTCTGATTGGCTTAGCGAGCGGTCCGTATCACACGATATGGACCCCGATACGGACCGCTGCGGATTTCAAAACAAAAACAAAAAAGTTTTACACTCTGTCATTTTAAATTGATCGATTTTTATAACTATTTCGCTTGCCACAGAACAAATATATTTAGCAGAGAGCTACGAGGATGCAAATGAGTTTTATTATCCAAATGGGTTTTGACAACTGCATGTGAAACAGCGAATTTTAAAACGGAAACGCTGGGAAAACTATGACAAAGCAAAATTTACGAGCGACATTTATAAAGTTTTAAAGTATTATTGCTCAACGACGTATGAAAACAGTTTAAAACGGTAAGCAAAACATACATAAACTTCTGAACACAGTATTTTGTATCACTAAATGAAACTATATAGAAGTATATATATATATAAAACATACCACGAGAAGACAGAAAAGCTGAAACCTTTTACTAAACTGTCATTCTTCTGTTGTCCAACTATACTCAACGGATCATGCGCACAACGGACTGGACAGCACCTTTAATCGTATCAAGATTAGGGACCGGTCATTATTTATGGAGTAGGTGGGGGGTGGGGTAAAAATTGAAGGGGGGGTCACAAGTATTTAATTTACCAAAAAGGAGGGATTGAAAAATAAATCATTCGATTTTTTAAATCATTGCTTTGGAGTGGGAATTTGATTGAACAGAGTCTGTAACATTTTTTGTTAAAAATAAGTATTAGGGATCATACATGGGGTGAAAAAGTTTCATCAATATTTGTTTGGAAAAAGATTTATAATTCGGACAGACCACAAACCATTAACTACAATATTAGGGCCAAATACAGGGATTCCCACCTTGTCCGCTGAACGCTTACAGCGATGGGCAATCGTTTTGTCAGCACGCAATTATGAAGTAGAATTTCGGCCAACAAATAAACATTCCAATGCAGACTGTCACACTTGCCATTGAAGGCAAGGAGTCCAGAACCTGCCACTAAGGCCTAGTCAGTTAACACAATGCAAATCGAATCAATGCCAGTCACAGCAAACCAGTTAAGGCGTGCCATCCAGTTGGATCCAATTCTTTCACGAGGCTTGGATTACACTCTTAAGGGCTGGCCAGAACAGGCACCTCCAGCGCTACAGGCATTTCATTATCGAAGGAATAAAATAACGGTTGAAGAAACCAATCATTATCAGCATCACGTATAGACTAGTTATTGCGGTGTGCTCTTTAATAAATAACAGTATATACTGCGCTTTTTTGTAGAGGGGGGGGGGGGGGGGGTCACAAAAAATAAAAGCAATTTTCTGGGGGGTCATGTAAAATTCCTAGGCCTTAAAGGGGGGGGCAAAGGTTATTTTTTCTTTCAAGTAAATTTTTTACCCCCTCACCCCCCTCCATAAATAATGACCGGTCTCCTAGGGGGTTGAAAGTGTCAAGGTGTATTTTTGTGTTTATAAGGCATTTTAAAAACCACACATTATATTTCTGCGTGCATGTAATACTTTCTAACACTGAAATCATAAATGTAAATTGGTTTTAATCACTGTACAGTATACTTTATTTGAATTATTTGTTTATTTTACTATCTTAATATATCAATATATATTTCTGCCTGTATATATGCCATCCTCAAAGAAATTTTGAACAAATTATAAATTAAAATACTAGTAAAGCACATTTAGGCAGTGTTGAGTGAATTTTATCTTGCTTGTGTACAGCATTAATTGACAGCTTAAGCATGTAAAGCGTTCAAAATTTCAAAAAAGTTATCCTGATAAGCGGGCCATGAAACTCGGCATTTAAGCATTTACAATGGAAAATCTTCATCCTGCTTACTGGCTACTCTTAGTTTAGTAGTATGTCTACTCTTCCCGACTAACTGATTGGTCCATATTTATAAACACAACAACATTTTAAGAGGAAATAACTATCATGTGAGATGTTGCTATGAGGCTTGAGCTCTCGCCCTTTTTTGACATTCCACGTTATAACAAAGACTATCATTTTGCAATTGCCAGATATTCGTTTGTTTTACATATCCGTTTGCGTCTTAATAATATACATGAAAACAATTCTCAATTTTGATTGGCTAAGAGGAGTGCAGTTTTAAGGAAATACGGTGCAGAATAAAGTCAATACAGTGCAAATTTTTGAAGTCAATAAAGGAATAAAAAAAACCCAGGAAAAACTGAAAAGAGTCAATCACGTTCTGCAGCGGATTTTGACGGATGACATTTTCCAATCTCGTACCCAGGCTTTTGCTGCACAAAATACACAAAGATGGCGGCCAAAAGTTTGTAATAAAGGAGAACAATTGGTTCAAATTCGAAACTAATTATTCTTTCTTGTTGTCAATAAAGTGCCTGCAAGAAAACTAGAAGATTCTTAGTGCTTGAAGTAAACTTTTTCGAGTAGTGGTAGAAGAAACAATTAAAGCGTTTTCAAACAACCAAAATATACGAGGAGTGGACACTGGCAAGAGAAACCTGCAATGTACAGTAAGGAGGATAACCTTGTAAGGATAACTTAGGAGGATAACCTTGTAAGGGACCTAGAGTCCTATTGTTATTTCTCCTGTACCGCTAGGTACAAATGTTGATAAACGTAAAGTACAGTTGAGTTGAACTTATCAGGTTTTTTTCATTTGCGCCTGTGTTGCAAACTGTGACACAGTGACTCACTATTTAATTCAATGTCCCGGATATTCTGCTCTTAGGATTTCCTTACTCTCGGCTGCTTCACAGGTTCTTGGTGATAGCTGGTATCTTTTGTCGGATTAGGAAAATGTAAAAATATTTTTGTTTGGTTTTGCCAATTTGAATATAGAAAATAACGAGATATTTATATATGTTCAACAATATATTAAGCAATCTGAACGTTTTCTTAGAAATTAGATACTGATTAAGCTCGCATTATTTTCCTTTTTTTCTTCTTTTTTTTTCACTTCTTTATTTATTTTACTCCACATTTTTAATTAAAGTAGCGTAAGCCCCGTTGACGAGCCAGCATTTTGTTTCAGTGTAAAAACAAAAAAACTTCCAATTTTTAAAATTCAAAAATTCAAATTGAACTACCGACCCATCTCTGTGCTTCCCATACTGTCAAAGGTTTTGGAGAAATTTGTATTCAGGCAACTGATAACTTATCTGTGTGAAAATTCTTTGTTACATATATTTCATTCAAGGGACTTTCAATAATCACTGCGTTGACTTGTATAACAATTAAATGACATGTTTAAGTCGATGTACAACAAAGAAATAACACTACTTACGTAGTTAGATCTCAGCAAGGCCTTCGATAGCCTTTATCGTAGAATGCTTTTGGACAAGTTATACAAATATGGAATTGCAGGAACATTCCTGGAGTGATTTACAAAATACTTGGCTGGTAGAACACAGTGTGTACAAATTGGGTACTCAAAGTCAAAACCTTAAAAGTAATTTGTGGTGTTCCGTAAGGCTATGTATTAGGTCCCATCTTGTTCATACTCTACATCTACATTAATGAATTACCTGAAATCCCTGCTCAACCCTCTATCATAAATGGATGGAAGCCATCAAACTTACATCTTTATGCTGATGACCAACAACTGCACAAAAAGTGCAATGTTTCTGAGCTGCATACTTTGTTGAGTCAAATAAAATCAGGACTTATACCAATAAATTATTGGTTGGTAACAAACAAAGTAAACATTGACATTGGCAAATACAATTTTTTTATAATTGAAACAAATAAACAAACAAGAAGGGAGGAAAATAGAATCTTTCAACTACAAAGAACAATAAAAAAATCGAGTCGCTCTGGAAACCACAAATCGGAACACTATAGCCCTTACCCTACACAGACAGGCTCAGGAGAATCTAATTGAAACTATTTAACAATTAGTCACCGAAGTCGAGGTGACTATCGGTAAATACACCGATAGTCGCCGAGACTGAGGTGACTAATTGTTTTAGTATAATTTCAGAGGTTGATAAAAAACCAATCACGTTGAAACAAAAACTTTTAAACAACTGCTTTCATTTTAACAGTGGTGATACTGTTTATTCACAGACGATGTTAGCAAGCCACAGTCTTTGTCAGTAAATAATTTCAAAAAAAGAGTAAACGACATCCTACTTTGGAGTTGAGCTTGTACAAACATTCAAATATATGCTAAAAAGACTTTTATTCTGGTGTTTTGGATCCTGTGTTACGCCTTTTTTGCACTTAATTAATCATGTTCAATATGTTCTTCACTCATGACGAAGTTTTCGCCACATCGCTACGACCAAAATCTAGCCAAAACATACAAAAAATACGAAGAATTATAGAAAATATACTTCCTTACCTTTATGAAGTTTTGTTTTTACGATATTTGATATGTACAACATCTCAGTGATAAATGTTTTCGGTATATTATGCTCTTTTGTTTGTCTCAAAAAGTACAGACCCCATTTTGAAAAAAAAAGTCAACAGTTCAATGAATCAACAAATTCTAAAATCTCATACTTCAAAATGACAACTCCGAGAGGGAGACTGAAACGAGTAAAGTCAGTGCAGTGTTGAATAAGTACCAGTCTCTTTTCCAAAACTACTTTTGAAGAACAATTTCTTGTGATGCAATAGTCACCGCGCTAGGCGGTGACTATCACCTCAGATTCACCGCTGAGCGGACCAATCAGAAAGCTGGAAAGCCTCTTTGCCACTATGAAATTATACTAATATAATATAAAATATTATGAGACCACTGGATCAGGGTCCTGAGGGTACACTGGGGGACGGGGGTAGTAGTAATGATGCTATATACCAAGCATCAAAGATGATACCGACTGTCTAGGGATTCTAAATGTGCCTAGATGACCGACAGTCCAGCTAAGGTAGTACTATATAGTGTTCCCACGGCTAGTACTCGTTTGTTGAACGGGTGCGACTTCCTTACGATATCACGAATTTAAAAGAGTACTTCAAAAACTTGTATAATATCTTTAATAAAATGACTTCACCCTGTTTTACATGCATGCTTCTCTTCTGTTATGATACAAAGACATACATGCTTTTGAAAAGGCGCGCAATTTTGCAACGCACGTACAGCAACTTCAAGTATAGGCGGCGGGTTACGCGGGCTTATACATGGCACTGCTTCTAAAAACATAAAAACATTCAACTCGGTGCAAGTTAAAAGAAAATTTAATGTATGCTCTTACTACAATCAGTATACCGGGCAGCATATATGAAACTGCAGTATACGGTATTTTTCAAAGGGTACAGAATATATTTGTATAAGGAACTGCATGAAAGTGCGTCAATAATTATTTTGATTGATATGACTCGAGTCATTACAAACCCAACTACAAAAGTTACCACATACTATGTAATAACCTTTTTTTTAAATAATTTCCCCATGTTTAATCTTAGGGTATTATTTCTTTAAAAAAACAATCTAATGTTTTTTTTTGCACCTAAAACAGCGTATTACATATGCGCTTTTTGAAATTCATTCTACTTTATCCCGTACTGAATGTTCTTATGAAGCAAAACTATTTCTAAAAATGAATAAGAAGAAATTCCATAAGATTTTCCAAATATCACTTTAGATTTCGGAAAAAATGCGTATCCTGGGTTTACGGGCTTTATATTTTTCTTGATAATGTTGCAACTAGACTGAAGAGAAGGAATCTTCTGTTTAGAGACTGGTCTCCCAATAGCCATAATCAAGATCCACCAATTCGATTTCGTTGGAAATCTCTAATGCTTTTGGCCTGCTTTTACGATCTTCGATGAAACAAGAATCCATCACATCATGTAACTAGATTTGAGCAAAAAAATCTATTTAGTTTCTACATATACACATACACAAGCTTCAACCAAAATACACTTTAAAAATATCAATGAACCTCTAAATGTCCATACAATAAATAGATCTATATATCATGTAATGTAATGTAATGTAATGCAAGGCAATGCAATGCAATGCAATGCAATGCAATGCAATGCAATTCAATGCAATGCAATGCAATGCAATGCAATGTAATGTAATGTAATGTAATGTAAATATCAAACAAAAAAGTAAACAAATATCATCATACTGCTTGCACATAGCAAATTATAAGCAACATATAGTATCATTCATCGAACTCATTCTTCGTTCAAATGATCTGAGTCCCAGTAAAGTAATAGTTAGAACGTCTCACCGGCAATGAGAAAGTTGTGTGTTCGAGTCCCACTTGGAAACTTAAAACGTTTTCTGAGTAATAGCTCGAAACACATTTACACTCAAAGTCCATATCCGTGCTAACATAAGTATCTCTTCTCTAACAAAATGCACTCTAACATTAACATTAACAGTAGCTCAATAGGCAATAGCTCGAGCGTCTTGCCGCAATCAGAAGGTAATTGTGGGTTTGAGTTCCGTCCATTAGGAGCCTCGAATGCTTCTGGTCAAAATAGCTTGAAAAACATTTAAACCCAATTCAATATTTTTTATTATAGTCGTTGCATTAAATGCGAGAAATAGTATCTTTTCTTTTCTTTTCCTTCTCAATACAGTCAAAATTGCCCAAAGGTATTTTATAGAACCTTGGCTTTTGTTTTAACAGAAACACTTTTGTATATGACGGCATATATTTTCAACAGGTTTTTGACACATCTATGGGATCACCCGTCTTGGCTGTCATTGCTACTTTTGTAATGGAAGATATAACCATAGGCACCAAATATCACACGTACATATACAAAAAAAATATTAAATTGACCTGGAAACGATATGTCAATAATGTTATGTCTGCGCAAGCCAAGAGTATAGTGAATTTTTAACGAAATTCATGGTGAAACGCAAAATAGATAACGCCTTACTAAACTTAGTAAAGTTTCAAGTCTACTACGCAAATATTGTGAATGAACATTTGGAAATGGGTTTCGACATTTTTTGTATATTCAAGAAATTACGGAACTACTTTATAAATTTTTTATAGTTTCAACGTAAAAGTTTCGTCAAACCTTTCTTGACGTTAGATCTTTATTTTGGGTCATATTGCGAAAGGACGGAGAAAGGTTGCTAGTTATCGATGTCTAGTAGACGTGGTAGTGGTAGTGGTCTTGGTAGTTATAGTGCTAGTAGTCTTGCTAGTGCTAGTGGTAGTGGTGGTAAAAGTATTTGTGCGTAGTATAGTGGTATAGTAGAAGTGGCAGTGGTCTTGGTATGATAGTGGTAGTGATAATGGTGGTAGAGGTGGTAATGGCCTTGCTAGTGTTAGTGCTAGTGCTAGTGCTAGTGGTCTTGGTAGTGCTAGTGGGTAGTGGTGGTGGTGGTAGCCAGACAGTTGTCAGCCAGATCTGATCACTGTTAAGCTACAAAGGAACAGGATATGAACTAACACAACCGCGGAATGCGAGTATGTTTCTGATCGTATATTACTTCGAGCGAAAAATAAAGTAACGCATTTGGCTCATATATTATATTCTAGGCGAAGTAAACTGAGATATTTTACTTGTGTAGGATATACAACTGTGGGTTACAAGAAACACGTCGTACGCCGAGCTCGTCAACCTTGGTTTAGATTTTACTGGTTTGAACTTAAGCAGTAAAGATTTTACTGGTAAGAACTCACATCTTCGTGTTTTTGGTGTTAAACACTACATTGAAAAATCGACTGTAAGATTTATAATACGATAGTTTTAGTTATAGTTCATGTATATTTTTAAGACTAGTTATTTTGGCTGTAATATTAGAGATTTCAAATGATGTAAACCTCAACAATTCAGTTCATACTGTAATCAAGGTGATTTTAAGAAACATATCTATCTATATCTACCGACACTTCCTAAATTATGTATTTATAACTATAAAAAAGTGCCGTTTGAAAATTCAATAATATTTAATGCTCACCAATCGAAGAGTGGCCCGTTCAAAATATGCGGTGTCAAGCAGCATCTGTAAAATGTATCCAAAAGCTTCCACATCATTTGAGAGTTCTTCCATGTTTTGGTGGTTCTCGCCGCTCTGTTCTACATCGCCATCCTCATCGGATGATGTCACAAACTTTGCGGCAGAAAGTCCTCCAAGAATAGCTGTGATCTGCGAAGTCTAGTGAAACAAAAGAGTTTTGTCTAATATATAATGCAAACTCCTTTCAATTTGGTTTCACGGACACTCAGGAAAAAATAGTATATTTTAGCAATTTCAAAGATTATCTTTGTAGTACTCGCGCTGCACTAGTATCGCAAGGTCGTCAGTTTGATTCCTAGCTGGAAGGCGTCGGTGTTGCATTTTGGCAACTGCTCTTGGTTTATTCTTAAAATGTGCATATTCTCACACCCGAGATTCTAGTTAAAAAACCTTGACAAAATGTAGTTTAATTGAGTGAAATGCCTACTGTTACTTATAATATAATGATAATAACACAGTTGATTTTATTATAAGTAATAGCATAACATATAGGTTGAATAGTGATTAAATGTACCCGAAAACTAAACCTCCCGAGGCTTGAGGGACATTTAATCACTAATCAACCAATATGTTATGCTATCACTTTGTAATATTACGGTTACCGAGGAAGAAGGAGAGTAAAATTCGCCCGAGGGAATGTATCTGGCATAAACCGACATCCAAACGTGGCCATCTATCGTGTGTGTAAAGGCTGACAATTTTTTACGGTAACTATCTTTATTTGAAATGCAATAGCCATTTATATATATATATATATATATATATATATATATATATATATATATATATCTGTAAATATATTACAAGCGCTTTTTAATAACAATACATGTATATGATCGGTGCAATGGTTACCATTGACCTAATGCAAATTCACGCACATAAACTAATATTAGATAGTTGTCTATAAAAACAACAACTATGTAAAGACATGCGCATTGATTTAGTATTAGTCCCACATTTTATGTTCTAGGCAAACTGTAATAAATTCTTGAAATAACAAACCAGTAACACAATGAAAGTTTGCCTTTCGTTTAGGGCGCTGCCACTACAAACGGATTCAGCGAACCTACTTCGGGATAGGCAAACACTTGTCTCTACTTCTCGATTGGGGGCGCTACCAGTGTACTCTACTCGAAATGTTTTAGGCAAGGTCTCGTTGCATTGGGCAATGATATTGCCTATTGCAAATTCACGGGAATCGTACCTTGTGCATAAACATTAGGTATGATTAGTTACTAATCGTACCTGATGCATAAAGATGAGGTATGATTAGTTACTAATCGTACCTCATCTTTATGCATCGGGTTATTTCGATATTAAATGTGCGTGTGGAAACAATGAAAACCGAGGTGGCCGTGATATTACAACTATAATAAAACCGAAAACATGAAGTCGATGGAGAACAGACTGAATTGCCTTTGAGAAATAGATAATTAAAGCGGGAACGGGAAAAATCTCCATGCACAAATACATTATTATAAACTTTTGACGACAGAAGAAATAGAACTGATCTCTAGTAGACGTTCGTCAAGCTAAAATAATTCGAAAATGTTTCTAAGCCCCTTACAAGAATAGAACCCGCAACCTTCTAATAACCGTAGTTAGACGGCCCTAACAGTTGAGCTACTGAGAGTAGGAGAGCTAATCTAGTCACACGTCCTTTAATTTATAAGCGACATCGTTTGCACGTAAAGCGTTTACGTCGTAAAGATTTAGTGCATTTGATACGTTTTCAAGGTTTGTGTAATGTAACAAGCATTTTTTATAGGTAAAATTGCAATACACCAAACTCGCATATATTACACATGAGTAAGTTTTTCCTTCGTTCATGTAAATTGCAAATACTATTGGCTTTGCTATGTCCCTTTACATCACAATTACGCCTGTTACCTTACCATACTATTACCATAATCATACATGACCGTCACCATGACCATGACCATGACCATGACCATAACCATGACCATGACCGTGACTATGACCATGACCATGACTATGACCGTGACCATGACCATGACCATGACTATTACCATGACCATGACCATGACCATGACCATGACCATGACCATGACCATGACCATGACCATGACTATGACCGTGACTATGACCATGACTATTACCATGACCATGACCATGACCATGACCATGACCATGACTATGACCATGACCATGACCATGACAAATAATCATCACGGCGACCATGACCAGTGAGTAGTGGTGTAGTGGATGTCAATTTGTTTACTGAAATTTGAAACAAATGATTGTTTAATATTGTCAATTATCTCTGGGTTTTTTTATATTTTGTGCGCCCAACTTCATCAGTTCTTTGGTTTGGACCTTTATAGCCTGTTGTCCAAGTTTTATCCATATCTGAATAGAAGTTTTGAATTACTCATGAATTTGATTTGACCTGTTTGTTGTCTCGTCGCCTAGCAATCATTCTTAATAGGACGTCTCCTTTGGGCCAAGTTTTAAATCATATTGATCGCTTGGATCAGTTCTACCACTCGTTCTATTCTCGGAGTTTCCAGTTTCTTGGTTTTTGAATTATCGTCAACTTTGTTCCGTGCCGTGCCGTTATTAATAATTATTCTTAACTCAACTTTACTGGCTGGTTTATTTTCATCTATATTCGGTCCTTTTAAGTTTCTACACCAAGCTTTTATTGATCAGTTCATTTCTCTACATTTTGAGCAAATTTTGAAAGTAACTGTGCTATTGGTTTGGCTTTTATCCGGATTTTCATTTCATGGCGTATTTGGGGATTTCCCTCTTTTATGCGTTGTCAAAATTTCGTTACTGACAATTCAACTTTCAGCCGGGGTTTCCCCTTAATCATGGAGGTTGGACATCAAATTACGAGCTCTTGTCTTATATGAAATTCACTCACGTATCTTATCATCGTGGTCAGCGCTAAGCAGTGTAGAGTTGACCCTGGTTGTTGTAGAAACCAACTTACAGAGTTCTATTGCTATAACCGACTTACTACCCAGAAAATCCTCGTTCATTTATAACACTTCAAAGCTTCACTGACACCGACTTCATCTTCAAGTATTGCTCTTGGCCAAGCGTTAACTCTTCTAATAAGGCAACGTCTGATTGTCGCTTACAGCCTAGTTTTAATTGCTGGACACGTGGAACTAAATCCAGGACCAACATCTTAGGGTTCTTTAAAATGTATCTCACTCAACGTCAGAAGCTTGAAGTCAACAATGCAAATCCGCGTGAACCGCCCTAAATGGTATTCAATTTTTTGGGCCTGTTCAGACTCACTTGTTCACATTCACGGCGCCCTGGATCTGATAAGCGATCACACACAAAGCTTTTCATTGCTTTTGTAGCTATTTTGTGGCTTTGAGGCTTCGAATTACAAGGAATATTGAGTAAAAAGCGTGGGCACCACTTTGGGCACTTCGGCACTATGAAAACGTGTTCACATTAGTACCCGTATCCGGGCACTACCTCAACGCACGGTGCCCGGTTTTGATTAGTTTGAGTTGGGCACCGCGAAAAGTCGTGTTCACACTAGTGCCCGGGCACCTAGTCTGAACAGGGGGGAAGTTTTCCAAAAGTGATTTACGACGAAGATCCCGATGTCGTATGTGTTTACGAAACAAGGCTAAATCAAGATATTTCTCATGCCGAGATTCTACATTCGGATTATACTATTTAGTGGAAGGAAAGAACAGATCGCCGCGCTGGTTTTGTGCTAATAAGGGACCTTAAGATCTACGATGGCAACTTCGAGGACGACGTCCTTCAAACAAAAGCATTCTTCTTGCAAAACAAAGATAATGAACAATTTCTAGTCCCAAGAGTAATCTGAACACCGTCCTCGCTCTGTATACAACGCAACTCAGAGGATTTTCACGTCTTCAGGACGACGTCGACTCTTGGTGTGATGAGAACTGTTGTCTGAGATTGCCTGACCACAGACACTGCAACCGTTTTAACACTTTGAAAATTATAAAACAAGCTTCAAGTATTGAATGCAGTAGTCAGTTAACCGTGACTTCTTTTTAATGCTAAAATTTGAATATTGGTTTTTAACCGCCGTCGTCGTCCTAGCATCGTAACTCGTAAGATCCCTATATTGTCATCAAAATCACGTCATTCAAAACAATCAAAGAGCTCTCCCTTGAATCTGACTTAGAAATTGTGTCGGCTGTTCTAACTACCTATTATAACAAAATTATACTCCTGTGTTCCTGCTACAGGCCACCAAATGCCGACTTAACTTGCATGGCCAGTTCAATATTTTTCTTTGAGAAATTCGCCAACAGTACCATAACTCTTCTAATTTCAGCTAGAGACTTTAATTTGCCCAATATTCAATGGAAATCATTGGAAAACACCACAGGGACAAAAGAGACCGTATTTATAAATCTACTTAATGACCACTTCATCACAACTTAACACTAACGTCACCCGAGGGAATAACGTACTGGATCTTGTGATTACCACTATGACTGATCAAGTGCAACTAACTGAAGTGTCAACTCCTGAAGAAACCGTAATATTTACGGATCATAGTAAAGTCTTATACGAGTTTGCCTCTATTATCAAAGCAAACCTTCAGAACAATCAAAAACGGCCCTGGTCCATTTTGAAACCAAATTCTAAATTATGGAATATTCCTGAACTAACATCGATGGCGACTGGTAGTGATGATCAATCTAGGAACTTAGCTGATAATTCATCATGCATAGCAAATCTGTTCCTGCAATCGCTATTTTGCCTCGATTTTCAGTAAGGGTAGTGCAGAGCATAATTCAGATATTATCACAGACAACCAAACTCAATCTTCATCCCTAATATAGATTCAGACCTTTGTCTTACAACTCAAGATGTACTCGAAGTATTGAAAGCATTGGATCTTAACAAAGTTAGTGGTCCGGATAGGATATCTTCACGGATACTGAAGGAAACAGCCACAGAAAATGCCACGTCATTATGCGCATTGTTCAACAAATCTCTCTGTTTGAGAGTTTTTCCGAATGCCTGGATACACAAATTTAAGCCTTCCAATCTATTGAATTCATCAAACACACCTAAAGAATGCAGAGACGGACTACCAAGTTTATTTTGAGCCCAGATCAAACGAGAACGCAAGTCCTGACAAGTTGGCAGCCACGAATTTCTGTGGCGTTCGTTCGAACTCTCCAAATTAATAAAACAAAAGTTTCATGAGTGTTTTAAGCAAGTTCTAACTTTGTCACGGTACATGATATTTTCAGGAAATTATTCAGAGCGGCTGAATAATTCAACTTACAAAGAAAGCTTACATTTATTAAATCTGCTTCCTATCTGCTATTGGCATGAGTACCAAAATATTGTCTTATTTTTCAAAGTGATCAATGACCTAATTACTGTTGATAAAGCTGTGGTACCAGCAATCCGTCTAGTTGGATCCACTCGATCCTCCGGGAACCCAACAATACCGAAATTGCGCATCCAAAAATGCAAAACTACAACATTTCAACGGTTGTATATCAACCGAACATCTAGAGTTTGGAACTCATTGACTGATGAACTTAACTTATCTGTAACTTTAACATTGTCTTCTTTTAAATTGATAGTTTCTATTTATTACTTTACTTCACTAGCCAATTCTTATAGTATTAGATGACCCACGAACATGGAAAACAATTTTTCCTAAATGTAATCAACCTCGCTGTCGCTCCTTTCCATTATATTTGCTGCTATTAATCAGTCCGCATTATTTTTACATTTCTTTTTAAATTGTATATAATCTGGGCCTTATCCTGTTGCCGTTACCCTGCTACGATGTCGAGTTTGTTGCTAATTTTGTTTGTGTTGTTTTACGTATTTTCATTTGTTTTTGTAACTGAGTCTATTGTGGCCGGAAAGTTAATAAAAAATAAATAAAAAAATAATATATACATTTAGCAAAGTGCATGCAGGAAATCTTGAAGTTTCTAATGATCTGAGTAGTCTTTTTCAATTAGTGGGGTAAAGAAGCAAAGCGTGTTAAACAAACCAAATATACGAGCAGTAAATAGACCGTAAAGAGACGTTAATGTTGTAGGGACAATCATGTTGAACATTTTTCATGTATATTATTATTAAGTAATAGCATATGGTGTCTGTGCAATTTGCAAGACTAAGTGCATGTGGTGCGTTTGAGAGTTTGGTGTATTGTAACAAACGTCTGTTACTACTCTTAAACTCACTCATGCATGATTATTTTAGTTGTATTCGAAAGCTTACCATTTGTTATTTATTTTACACTTTTAAATAGTTTTACACTTACAACAAACGAAACAATGACCATACCTTCATATTGTCTGCGATCAAAATATTCTCAGGAAGGAGCGCATTATGAACGATCTGTTTGGAAGAAAGGTAGCTGATAGCTTCTATTAGATCTTTTGCGATTGTGACCACCATGCTTCCAGTAAGATTGTAGTCATTTTTGTCAATAAAGTCAGGAAGCGTTTGCGTTGATGGAAGTTCGTAAACTATCAGACTTGAAAACGCAATAGAAACAAAATATTAAAAAGCAATATTTTGAAATCTCTCCAACAGCTGCAATCAAATCCACTTTCTAACGCCTTTTCGAACAGATGTTTCGATCAACGGTTTTCTAATCGGTTTTCTAACGTTTTTCTAATCCCCGAGCCCGGGCGTAGGGCCGAAGGCCCGGAGCCCGGTGAGGGTGCTAATCTCGACATGCGTGTAGTCCACTTTACACGCGTGGAGAAAAAGCGAGGGAGATGAAATCTGGGAAATAGTTTTTATATATATATATATATATATATATATATATATATATATATATATATATATATATATATATATATGTATGGCACGGTGTCACGCGGTAAGAATAGTTGGACACTGGTGACTAGCGACGAAGAAAACTATAAACTCTCAAACAAATAGTGTTTTCTTTCGTTTATTTAAACGAAACGAAATGAAATGGAGCACGAAGAAAAGGATACAAACAACCCGTTAAATATATCTTGAAGAGAAACCAGAGAACTTGAAGAAACCAAACGCCGTATGGTAAACAAAAACTCGATCTGCAGTGTTCGTAGCCCTGGCTTGTAGTCACTCCGTGAGTCCATGGTCAAATCATTTTAAAGTGGTTAACGGTAGGATTCTTGTTGTTTTCAAGTTTTCGCTTAACCTAAACAGTATTCAGCTTCACGTTTTCGTGCTTTCCCTTTGCTCGTCCAAACCCTAAGTCAGCATAACTAAAGCTAACTTAAAACACTACCTTTAAGGCTTATATTAACCGTGAAGGACGTGCATGCACTTTTTATTATTAAAAATACTCAGGGGCTTTGTCGGTTTTCTTGGCAGTGTTTCGACTGAAACGTTGGCTTTTCAATTCTTCTTTCTGGAATCCGATTCTAATGAATTGTTTTTATCTCAGACTCTATTATAAATGTAATTTTTTAGCTGTTAATTACTTTTAATTCTGCCTTTGCAAAAAGTACATGCATAGAGAAGCCATTTAAAAGCTTGCTAAAATTAATCCCTTTTGAAACCTCCTAAAAACAATATATTTTTTACAACCAGAATTTAATAATGAAATCTAAATTTTGCTTTGATATGTTTAATTTTTATTAAATGATTTAAATCAGTTTTGTCATCCTATCGACCTATCCATAAATTGTATAATTTAATATCCCAAGGATGTAATATCATTTGTTTTTATATCTGTTTGTTTTTGCATTGGCTGTATATTAGGAGTGCTTATTTTAATCAGGGGGTGGGGGTGTGTTTTAAAAAAGCATGTAAAAGCAGGCGAGGGGTTGTTGCGTTCATGTATTTCTAGTAGGTTTCTAACTTCTGCAATGGATATTGGTGGTAGAAACTTGTAAATTTATGGTAAAAATGTTATATATTTAATTATAACGCAAATTATAGACATACAAGTCATCATATTCCAGCTCTTCTTTTGATGTTCCTGGCAACTCTGGATCCCTTATACAACTTGTCTTGTCAGCTGAGAGGAACGAAATTAAACAATGTAGTATGTCAAACATTTTGGACCCAAATTTAGATAGAAACCCATGTCGGCAATATAACGCAAAAAAACAAACCATTTTACCTTCGCCACTCCACAAGAAAGCCAAGACGTTGCGATGTCCACCATCTGAGCATAACGAGGAGAGAATACTTGTTGTGTATCTCCAAGCGTTCTCGTCATCATTTTTATAAACGTCAACGAGACGCAATTTTTCCTGTCCCTTGACTTCTTGTAGTGCAGCAAATGACTTCTAAAAACGAAAAAATTCTTTCTTTCTTTCTTTCTTTCTTTCTTTCTTTCTTTCTTTCTTTCTTTCTTTCTTTCTTTCTTTCTTTCTTTCTTTCTTTCTTTCTTTCTTTCTTTCTTTCTTTTCTTTCTTCTTTCTTTCTTTCTTTCTTTCTTTCTTCTTTCTTTCTTTCTTTCTTTCTTTCTTTCTTCTTTCTTTCTTTCTTTCTTTCTTTCTTTCTTTCTTTCTTTCTTTCTTTCTTCTTTCTTTCTTTCTTTCTTTCTTTCTGCCTTGTCTCACTTCACTTGCATCTGTTTTCTTCTGTATCTCCATAACCTTCCTACTGAACTATTGTTTTACCTTAGCATAATTATAAATGTCGAAGCCAGCAAAATATATTTAGAAAAGCCATTCTTGCTGTCAAACGAATAAAATCGTAATAATTAAATGAAAACTAACTTTTCGTTATATACTTCCTTAACTTTCGTTAACGTTTCGTTGTTAACATCACAACATCTTCAGAGATGATACCTGATAAGTCCAGAATGCCTAGTATATATACTAGTATATGACTATGGTATATATTTACAGAGTTATCAATAATTAAATATGCATTAACCGATCAGAGAAAGATACTATAAATAGAAGGTACAGGGGTAGGAAACAGTAAACTAGCCCCACTTTCACTAGCATTCCATCTCATTTCATTGACACTGGTCACCCTGTTTCATTTAATGATTTTAAAATATATTTTTTTTAGTTTGAACTCCTCTTAAGCGAAATTCTACTTATTTGCAATCTTAAACCTTCTCTAAATGCATATATTCGTTCTGCACCGCTTTCTCTATGATAATATATCTGTCAGCTTTCATTAATTTTTTTATTGGTTTACTGTTTGCTACAACTGTAACTTCTATTTATCGTATTCTTCTCTGATCGGTTAATGCATGTTTAATTATTGATAACTCTGTTAATATATACCTAGGTATTCTGGACTTGTCAGTTATTATCTCTGAAGATGTTGTGATGTTAACAACAAAACGTAAGATTTTTATTATTAAATATTATGATTTTACTCGTGTGTCCGATTGAATGGCTATTCTAAAGATATTTTGCTGGGCTTTGATATTTATAATTAGACTACGCTTCCGGCCCGATCAATCTATAGCTAATTGTCTTACCTTGATTTTTTCTTCACAACCAAACAGTTTAACGTTTTCGAGCAGTCTTATGGAATATTTCCTGTTTGAAGTTGTTTCCACGAGTTCTTTCCTCACGGCTGGGATCAATGCTTTATTCTTAAGTTCTATATTGCAGTGACGTTCCTGCAAAGCTCGTGGTTTTCCTGTTATGTCAGTAAAGTCAAAATTAGTACGAAAACTATATGGGTTAACTTTCGGGTTAAAAACTCTTTTTCGACCACAATACAACGAAGCGTTTATTATTGTTTTTTTTCAATCAATTTCAGGTTTTGTTCATTGTAGCTCTCCACATTTGACATTTCATGATATGGCGAGAGAACGACCATTAAAAATTACAAGTCGTTTACTATCCTTCGTTTGATTCAACGTTTTTGAATCCGAGCACAGTATTAGCGTGAACGCTGATCCCAGCGAAGAGTGCTACAGAACAAAGAAAACATCTCAGGGTAATTTGGAGTTTTTTTTAAAGCAACGCAAAACAGGTGCGTAGTAGTGTTGTTACTTTCGAATGAACCCAATTGATATGCTAGAATAGCGCTGTATGCTATTTCTTCTATGTAAAACTCGATGTTTCCCTCGGCGCTAGCCAAGGCTTGTTGGATGTTTCCCTCTGCGCCATTCAACAAGTATATATTATTGACCGTTAAATAATGGACATATTGTCTTTCTAACCAACGGTTTCTAGGACGTAGTGCATTGTGAATTTTCTCCGATGTCCGCTTGATACAAGTTTTTAACAATACAAATTACCAAATTGGCTTTACTTTAGTGCCCCGTCTGTTTCTTGGAGGTGTCCGCTGAATAGTGAGTGGTTCGTTATACAGTAAATATTAAAAGGAAATTTCACGACCCGATCGAGTTAGTGTCGGTTCAATTGAGTGTGTCCACTTAATTGAGATAATTACTGTACGTCTCGAATTTCGTATCATATGAAATTCAAAGTGCGCTCGGATTGCATTGAGGTCGATAGACCTAAACAATTTTAATTAACAAGTTATATATGAAAGTATATATACTGTTTTACTTCAACGATTATAGTTCCTACCTTGCGCATTTCCACGCTGCGTTGCTGCAGCAGGTTTTGAAAAAGGCCATAGTGTAGCAATCTTGTCGCGTACCAGTGGAGCTGAGAATGTGTAGAGAAATGGGTTGATCGAACTGTTTATTGGCAGCACAAATACCGCAATCCAGGCATAGACTTGCTTCTTCGGGTCGTGAAAGTCTCCAGCTAAGCATAAGATGCTTATTACGATGACAGGAAACCAGCAGAAAAAGTCAGTAAGGATAATAAACATCATTCTCTTGGCGATTGTTGACTCTTTGTTCGTTCGTGTCGACCTCGCAGCTCTCGCTGATTTGAGGACTGTTCGATACATCATAACGTAAGCCACAAGCATGTAAAAGAATGAGATACCGTTGAGAAAGATGAAAATAACAACAGAGTATTCCCAACCAGCTAGTCTCTTGACCGACAGTTGAAGTGGAAGACATACCCCAGAGCGACCAAACATATTCACATTCTGATCATAATCGAAGAAGTAGTCATTGTTTAGCAAAGGAGCAACAGAAATAGCCGAGCCCAAAAGCCATACAAATATCATAATTATGACTGCTTTTTTAATGGAAATGCGTTCAAAACGCATTGAATAGACAATGCAAACAACGCGATCAAGTGTAACCATGCACAATGTCAAGACAGACACTTCACTAGATAGTATTGAAAGAACACCGGCAGAGCTACAAAGAGCACTTGCTCGCCAAGAAACATCGTGTTTAAAGTAAACACCTCGCCACACAGTATCTTTGTAAGCTATCATCAACATGTAAACTCCCATTAAGAAATCGGCTACCGCAAGATTGGTTAAAAGAAATGAGTTCACTTGGCCTTTATCCTTTCCAATTATCCTCCACAAAACTACACCCAAGTTTCCTGCACAAGCAATCGCCCCAAAAACCCAAATAAAGTACTTAAGAAATGTATTTTTAAGCAATTCGTCACAACTTGATAAGCCGCTCCCTTGAAGCGATGTACAAGAAACACCTGGTACTGCTTTCTCGGCGTAACAACACAAAGTGAAGTGGTCGACTTTCCTATACAATGCATTGAATAAAAAAATAATAGTATCAGGATAGCACAACAAAAACGGATAATCCTGGAGTTAAGCCTATCATATCTAGGTTTAGACTAGTGAAAAGAAAGTTGGTCATTTATTCTTTAAAGGAAGAAATTTCATCACCACGACAACAGCAGGGAATTTTGTCTGCTCTGTTAAAAAATATCGCTGGCTCATTGTGTTTTGTGATCGTCTGTGGCGAAATTTTGAAAATGTGGAGAAGGTATACCGACCAAAATATCTTCAAGATTTAATTACTAACAATCTGTCGGTCAACCAGAGTGTTAAACTATCTTGTCCAATTAGTGGAGACACTGACGTTCTTCTGATAGGTGAAAGAAGACATCTTAGCCAGGAAGGTGTATAAATATCGAAGACGAATTGATGGTACGAAGAAGCCGCATTGGAGTCAAATTGACAGCGAATGTTTGATCCACTGTAACTCGAAATCTGCCTTCTTCCCCAAATTTAAATGCTGGTTTCAGTTTATTCCATTACTGATTTTGATATCTGAGAGGTATTTCGTAACGGAAAATTGTAGAAAGTGGGTAAATTATGTATTTATTCCTTTCATCCGACGACTTGTTTACTAGTTAGTGCTGTCTTTAAAACCTACTCAGATTCTGTCTTATGTCGAGCAAGACCTCTTAACTGCCACAATGTTGTGCTAAATTTATGTATAATTCCGTTTGTACATAGAAATATATAATCAGTTTTTTTGTCTGACTCAGATCTTACAATAAAATTTGACATGCCTACGCTACTAATTTCATTGCGGCGACGACATGCAAATATTGTCAATTTCTGCAAAATCTGCCCTATTGCTCCAAAATAATTTTACCGATTGTCAGTCTTTATTTGGTTTTCTTAAATTTTAACGACACTTTTGTGTTTTAAAAATTGTAGAAATGGGGCTTTGAGCTCAATTAAGCTGCGTGCATTTGAAGCCACGGCATGTTGACCACAACGTACTCAACCCGTTGTCACCAAATTTAATATCGTACGATTCACTAAAATATCTTTCTTTTTCTTCACGTTGTGGGAGGCTGCTTCTGACTGTTTCCAGTGTCCTTTCACAAGCCGTTTGCTAAACTATACACCTTTTTCTGGGGGAAATAAGGGTTGTGGGGGAAAAAAATTACCGCCATCTTTGTTTATGTTTTTGAGGTCCTGGGGACAACTCGCGCGACTATCTCGCAATCTCCACGAGCGCATGCGCGGACAAAATTCTCTGCTGTTTACCACGACCGAAACTTCTGGTCGATATTTCTCTATTAACGTGCAAGGTCTCGTGACAGCGTCAAAGCCCCTATTTTTTTTCTAACTTGTCCTCATCAGACCTTCTTGTCTGATCAGACTTTAGTATCTCATTCCGGCTAACCCTAGACGTGACGATTTTTTCAACAACAGGAGAACCCTCCAAGTAAAAATGGGGAAAAAACATGCGTTTCAAGGCCGTCGGAAGTCTTGACCTCGTGTAATGTCTACAAAGCGAAATCACCATTTTACTTAACATTGTACCGAAGCTCCAGTAGCGGCGAAACAAAAGTACATCCCTAGATCAATTTATTCGAAGAGAGGGGGTACAATTGTCTATTTCGTGCTATTTCCACTACGCATTATGCATCCGATTTTCAAGTATTATGTGTTTTACTCTGGATAACGCCAGACGATTTTACTCGTCGCAGAGAAATCCCACCAACTTGAAAACTGTTAATCATTAAATTATTAAATTGGCAAGATTGAGTTGTCCTAGGATGTATGTCGCCGAAGGAGTTGAATTTGACAACGAGAAGAAAAGAAAAATCAATACTTACAATTCTTTTAATGATTTAAGTGGACTAAATAGACCTTCAGGAATTCTTTCAAAGTGGTTTTTTGATAGGTAGCTAAAAAGATTACACAAAAGCGAATATTTTAGTTACAAAATATAAATATTGGTTATTGATAATAAATGTATTGATTTTGATGGTAAAAATGCAGTACAAGCGCCTAACATATTTTTCCCAACCGGCATGTCATAGACACCTTAAATTCTTGCGGAACGTTTTTGGAACATCAAATGTAAATCGTGTTCAAAAAATTTTAGACAGGACTGTCTATAAACACGGAATTGAAAATTATAGAAAAATGCATTTTAGTAGCATTGCAACATGGTAAAAGTGTACAATTCAACAATATAGCACCCGTTTCAGCACCCCCTAACTGGCCCACCTTCAAGGAGCTGGAATTACTTGTGCAAAATATCTGCAGAGTTCCATTCCGTACTAGCTCTAACGAAGACTTTTGGATCACTTCGATATCACGTAACATTGCCGTACCCGATAAATTCTTTGAGGTTTTTTATGAAACTGCTAAGAATAGCTTTGTCGTTACTGTTTATTTGTCTATTATTTTAGATTCAAAATTTTCAAATAGTCCTAGCCAAAAGTGATCAAATTAAGTTGCAAAATGCCAAGAACAGCAAAGCTTTCCAACAATTTTGACTACATTTAACAGTTATACCATGAGCTCGAGTTTTATATCAGCCCATAGGCATAGGCATAGGCAACTAATACTTCCGCCATGCGTAATGATCATTCACATAGAGTTTCTCGCTGAGCTGTTCGGTAAACAGCTTCGAAATGTTGTATAAATGTTGCTCGAGAGGCAAAAAATGTGTTAAGCAGATCAACAAAAAAGATTAAAAGGTACCTTTATGAAGTCGAAAGGTGGGTCAGGTGGGTCAGTTGTTTATATTAGCGTTGCTGTCGTGAAAAATGTTTTGATTTCATGCAAAAATGAAACTGAAACACCTTCGGCAGTAAAACTAAATTACTTAGTTGGTTGTTTTTGAAAAAGAACATGGTTTTTACTACTCCAAATGCTTATCTAGATAAAAAAAGTCTCTTTACTGGTGATCTCCTACGAAATGTGTGTTGTAAGCTTGATTTTAACCGTGAGTTTCTTTGTTTGGCATCAAATTAATATCAACCCGTTAATTTAGTCGGGTTTTTGAAGTAAAAAGACGTATTTTTTAGGTGAATTTTACCATTTAACATGCTAAATTGTGTATTTGTTAATGCATTTTTACACAATGTTATTTTTTTATACATTGGTCATCCTCGTACCCAGGGTCTTATCTCCGCCGCGCTGCAAAAAGACCCTGGTTCGGGCTGGTCACGTGTTTCGAGGGCGAAAGTAGAACTTACTGGGGGTGGGTAGTTTTGAAACGTGGCTAAACTCAATCAAGCAGACAATGTTTTTAATTATAATCTGATTTACAGTATTTTATTGTGACAAGATATAAAGGTGTACGTTAATTCTCAAGAAAGCCAGACTGCATGCCCAAATCGATGTTTATTCACGTCGCTTTCCTCAGTGTCGTGCGATACTGTTATATAAACTGTCCGCTCTAATAAGTCTCGATTTGCTTTTACGTGTAAATCTCTTCAGTTGATTAGCGTCTTGGGTTTTATTCGTCAAAGTCTGCCCGAATACACCGCCAATTTTTCGTTAGCCGTTTTGTGTCCCGCCGCTTCGCCTTTGTTGTTTTTATTGTGGAAACTGTCAATGTTTTCAAGCGTTTTGCTTCGTTTCTGTCTGTTTGCGTTTATACGAAATGTTTGCCTAAAAGACAAAGACAGTATCAATAAACTATGAAGATTTAGAATACAGGAGCAAAGTAATACAAATGCGCCTGAGTTCTTTACGGAGTCGCAAGAACGAAAAATATATAATTTAGTACGTTGGCTGAAGCGAAGTAAACATATTTATTAAAATATACTATTTAAATGTTGCTCATGCATTAATTTAGATCTTTCGAAATTTAACGTTTATAACGAAGTATTCTCCATAATTTAGGAAATTTTGCACTGGTTCAGTGGTAACTTTGTTTGTAATACTAGTATATTATTATACAGTGACAAGAAAAACATTGAACAAGCTAGCAACAACGTTCAGCGCGCGATATAATATTAAATACTGTGAAATGTTAACAAAAATAAGTAAAACGCGATACTGAGAGCCAGACAACTTTAATGAAATTGAGTTGACAACATAAACTTGTGGCTCCTTTTATGATGAATATTATTAAAAGGTTAACTATATAGCGTTTTAAAAATCAGCAATATGGTTCAAGTATAAATGGCTACTTTACACCCGCCGGCCGACGCTGCACGAAACGGCACGAAACTGTCGTTGTTGATACGATTTAGAAATCAATTCAAAGAAATAGTAAAAGTAATGAACTATAACCTCTTGAAATTTCTAAAATAAGAGTCTAAAGCCTAGTTGAGTTGTTGACAGCTGCAAGCCCAAGGTGTTAAATCTGTATGTGTATTCTGCGAGCCTTGGTCGTTCGGAGAGATGCAGTGGGATGATTTCCACGCTTTCGTTCGAATGGAGGTTCAAACGATTGTTAACCAAAAGAATTTGGGAATTTCGCATAGTCTTGATAGTGAGGAAATTTAAACCCGCTTACTGTAAAATTTAAAACTCTGTTCCATATTCAGGCGGCTAAATATCACATCATTGATGACTGTAGAAATCCATTCGAAGAATAGAATCTCTTCAAATTTGCTGCTCGTCGGATTGAACGACGAAAGACTTTCGGTCGAAGTTCAGAATTGTTCCTTCACTAATACCAGATTGTAATACCCATGGAGTGCTTATAAATGTTCGCAATGAGCTTTCAGGTATTGCGACAAATTTTCAAAATAACCACCCGACCCTGACAAGAAATGTTTGTTATCTCCCATATTCTGGGAGACACGTGACCAGCCCCAACCAGGGTCTTTTCGCAGCGCGGCGGAGATAAGACCCTGGGTACGAGGATGTACATTGGTTTGATGGTATTGATGTTTTTCTGTATAAAAATCCGTCAATTTCAACTCTTTTCGGCAGTAAAAAAATATGCCGCCATCTTGTTTTTCCTCTACTAGCAGGATATGAGCTGATAGCCTGGTAGTAGGGAACCAATCAGGTTACGAAAAGCTCATATCCGATAGCATGCTATATAATAATGGTAGATGTACCATACCTGGACTAACAAAGTCGCACACTGCAACCATATTCTTGTCGTAATAATAACAATTCAAGAGACTCAAATACTGACAGACGTTCGGTAGACGTTTGTCAAGCTCATGCAACTACTCAGAAAAGATTTCTAAGCCCCAAACTAGGTTCGAAATTGCAACCTTCTATTCAGATCGGTTAGCCGCTCTAACCATTGAGCCACTGAGGCTCCATAGTCATATGTGATCCTGAGTGGTAGCGTTTGCATATAAGATGTAGTTAAAGTGATATGATAAGTTGTACGTACACATGTGGTGCATTTGGTACGTTTGCGAGCTGGGTGGTGTTATTACATATAAATATAGTAAATCAAAAATACTTGCAGAATGACGAGGCATTGTAGTGCAATTCATATAATTACCTTTTGATGGTGATGTTTTTGTTATTTCGAAATTTGATTATTCATAAAACTCACAACTCAAAAGGGTCGAGTACGAGTTCGTTAAAATTCGTCTGCATAGTTTTCTTTTTAAATTGAATAAAATTGTTTTTCATTTTAATTTCTATTTTAGTAGTGGTAGTTAGAAAGGGGAAATGGCACTCTAAATGCTAAAATGAAAAGACAAAATAGGCGGTTTGAAAGATGCAGTGCATGTATAAGCAGGGTCATTAAAACTTCTCAATATTTGATTCGTTGTGGTTTGTTGTTAATGCAGGTTAATTTGGTTAGTTAGTGGATCGTTAACCTAGGGTAAAATACCTTCCCTTTGTAAGGTTGACTACGTGTAGGTTTGTTACCGAAAGCGAGGTAATTATGTCACTTATTACTGAAGTAGCTACTGAGCACGTTATCACAAAAGTTGTCTAAAAACCCACAAGTTAGCCAACTACCACTTTGTCGTTGTACACCAACGAACTTCGGATGGGCATTAGACCCAACCACGCATACATCAAGTTAATGCCCCGGGATAATACATATATATATATATATATATATATATATATATATATATATATATATATAATATACGGCATCTCTATTTAATGGAATCAACGGAATCAACGGAATCAACGGAAATTTGGTTAATCGCTTACTAACAAACGGTTAATAAAATACATTTATTTACGTTTATTTGCTGAGACTGAAACTGATCTGTCGTCGATACTTCAAGTGAGGTTATTGGATTAGACATATTACGTACATATATACGCGTAATTGTTGAAAGAGATTTTATATTTTTGATTGCTATGATTGCGCAAATATACGTGTCTCATTTTAAATTTACTAAGTGTTAAGTCGGACACAACCTGTGGGTTGATTAACAGAAAAAGATTTTCGATTTTTAACTAAGGATCATAGCAAAACCACCTTTTGAAGCTTGGTTAAATGTAAATAAAAAAATCAGGGGTCTTCATTTATAAAGATATAAATACACAAGTGCTCTGTCTGTTGAACTCATTCTTTGAATTATAAACACGGGTATTTTTATTACGACGATTACATTTAGCGTTTTCCGCACGTAGAAGGTACTATTGCGTCATGGATTGCACAAATGCAACAAATAAATAGACCATTTCACGGTTTCCGCCGCCATTTTGTCGGGTAGGCAAGAATTTTGAGGCGCGGTTACCAAGCCCCATACAAATCATTGTTGTTTGGCGTCCTCGAGTGTGTATTGTCTTGCGATTTTGCGGAAATTTTCAAATTTTGTCTACTTTTGGAGAGGAAAAGTACCATAAGATAAAGGGTAAGTACATTTTCTATCATTAAAGTGATTTTTATCTATGTAGGATGCGAATTAACTGAATTCTGGTCATGGGAATCTTGTAGATTGTTTGATTATTTTGCTAAATAAACACGTGGGGAGCACAGTGGTAAATTTACTTTTTTTTCAGGCGCAATTGTTGCAGAATATTCCAAAAGATAAGATGTACTTGCTTTCTGTATCTTTTTTGATTGGATACATTGATTGTCAGATCAAAACAATTGCGCTTTTATTCATGAAATTCTGAAGGAATGGGTCAAATATATTAAGGCTTTTAAGCCTTAAAAGTCATGACTTAAAAGTCATAAAATGGTCAAGCAAACAAATCTCGCGAGTGGAAATTTCTGGAATGTTTTTTACCTGTTGGTGGGCATGACGTGATTTATATTTACTCTTTTTATCCACCTATTTGTCTGTAGGTTCCTAGTTGTTTATTATGGAGGGATATGATGATTTCAACACCTTGACAGTGGGCACCCTTCAGGACTTTCTGAGTCTAAGGGATTGTCTACTTCTGGTAGAAAGATTGAACTGGTGGCAAGGTCATTTTCTGCCTTCGAGCTTAAACAACCAGTCAAGCTTTCTCAAGAAGAGCATAATACTAAACTACATGCCGAGTATCAAGGGCGTTTACAAAAGCATGGGTTAGAAGACCCCAGCAGTACCCAAACATGGATTGATGATGTGACTAAGTGGCCATCTGTGGACCTTGGGAAAGTTTTTGTCTATATCCTTGCCAACAAGGAGTTTCATTCAGAATAGATTGGCAAGTATAAGGAGGATCAAAAAGCTTTCTCATACTGGATGAGCAACTTTGTGGGAGCTGTCATGTACTCTGGCAACAACAACAACAGCAAGTGTGTATTAAAGTGCAATGTCACACCCTCACAACATATTCGAAATGAACCACGAGAAGTATGGGTTGCGTTAAAAAAAGATGGGACTATCCGGTGTGGGTGGTGCACATGTATTGCAGGTACAAGTGCTACTTGTAACCACATGATTGCCATGGTGTACAAGTTAGAGTATGCATCACATGCTGGTTATAATGATCCAGCATGTACTTCAGTCCCATGTGGCTGGAATGTCTCAACCAGAAAGGATGTCCAGCCTGGTAGAATAATGGATATGGTCATTCGTAAAGACAAAAAAACAAAGGACAGGGCTGTTCCTGCTGGAATAATTTCTGAATCCTGAAGGGTCTTCGATCCTCGTAAAGAAGGCCAGCAAGTGGTGACTGACAAGCAGAAAAATATGTTCTTGGTAGAATACAGGACGATACGACCAACTGCACAGTTGTACTATTCCACAGATTCTGATGATTTGTTTGAGGAAGTTTGGCCATTAAAGATTACTGACAGAGCAGACAAATACCTGCAGTCTCTAAATGGAAGTGAGTCAGATCAAGATATAATAAGTGGTTTTATGGAGATTCTACCCCTCAAAGAAAGTGAAGTACAAAGTATTGACAAGGCAACAAGACAGCAAGGAAAATCTCCTTCCTGGTTAGCCCAGAGAAAAGGAAGAATAACATCATCCAACTTTAAAGATGGAAGTACCAAAATTGATTCCATCTCAAGAAATATGGGGCCTGTTAGGCCCAAAACAACACAAATGGTGGCTAATCTTGTATTTGGCAGTCCATCCATTGATCACCTTCCAGCAATCAAATGCGGTAGAGATGAGGAGGATCAAGCTTTTCGGGAATTTCATGCTTTTGCCCTTTCTCTGCACCAAAACTGTATAATGAAAAAGTCTGGGCTTTGGGTGTTGAAAGATAAGCCTTACATCGGTGCAAGCCCTGATGGTCTTGTGACATGTGGGTTTTGTCAACCAGCATGTGTAGAAATTAAGTGTCCTTTTGGTATCCAGGAGCATGCTGTGGAAGAGAAGTGGAATGAAACAAACGTTCTTGAATGTGTCAATGGAAAAATTCAACCAAAAAGAAGCCATAAGTACTACTATCAAGTCACTGGGCAAATGAGCACCACTGGAATGTCCAGAACCTTTTTTGTGGTTTGGACTACAAAGGGTATTCATGTTGACTTAATCCAGTGTGATTTGGCATTCTGGACACATTTATTACAGAATTTAGAGTTATTTTTTAAGTCTTACATGGTAAAGGTACTGCTTAATATGCAGTCAATTTTCTTTTGTTCATTATGTGACAAAGTTATTTTTGAATGTGAAGAGCTCCGGCCTGAATCAAATGAAAATAGTGTTTGTTGTGATATTTGTGGAGCAATGTTCCACTTTAATTGTGCAAATGTAACAAATGTTGGACAAACTGAAGAGTGGTTTTGTCAAGGATGTACGACATCTATTGATTATTAATATTGATTCATAAGCAAAGTAACTGTTCAAATACTGTTAATACTGTAAATGTTGACATTAGATATGGATAATGTAAGTAAAATAACAAATTTTATAATACAATAGGTACTGGGAATTGTAATAGATAAAAGTTAACCTGTTCCTGCCTAGACAGCCTCCCCTTGGCAAGTAAAATTATCAAGCGTTAGCCAGAGAAAAATGATAAGAGCTGTCTAGGCAGGAATGGGTTAATAATGTATCTTTAGTACATATAAAAAATATATAGATATTGAATAAAATTTTGAAGGAATGAATTAAATAATTTGCAAACAAAAGATATAGTAGCTATCCACTTTTTCAGTTTCGCTACAAAGTGGATTTTGGAGGCAGGTAAGTGCAGCAACAACACAAACAATATCATCACATAGTGGAAGGCAGTTTAATGGGAGTTCATACTTGATGATGTTATAGTACTTTAGCCGAACAATAGCTTGTTCAACATATATCCTGATATTGCCAATTCTTGATGTTTCTTTCACCTGTTCTGAAACCATTTGCATGCCAACTCTTGAACTAGGTGGAATACATAAATGTGCTTGATATAACATAAGTTCCTCTCTAATTTTAAATCCTCCGGTCTGCCATGATTTGGTCAAAGGGTTCAAGCATTTTAAAAACCCCACAATCTTGAACAATAAATTTGTCAGTTGCTCGCCCTCCATAGCATGGAGACACATATGATGGGGCACCATTTGGTGTGATTGCAACCAAAAATTTCATTGTGGTATGGTGTTTGTAGTCTGACCATAGAGCAGCCTGGATATCCAATGCACTAGGGGTTTCCGTAAATACCTCAGTACAGTCAATGATGCATCTGACATTAGGATATGCTCGTCTAAAGGACTCTGGCAGTTGTCGACGTACTTGCCCCTTGCTTGGCCACATTATTAGCCAGTTTAACTCCTTTGCCATTAAGCGAACCCACGTTGCAAATATTTGTGACACAAGGGCCGTGAGATTTTAAATATAAAGGCCAAGTCATCTACAAGAAGACCCAGCCTAAGTCTCATCACAGTCAGCAGCAACTCATCTTCAAGCACAAACTTTCTTTTGGGACCTGGTTTAATTGGGTGTGGCTCCATACCAGCACTCTCAAATACCTCAAATAAATCAGATAGCCTGCGTCTTGTATTCATGGATGGCTTTTCCTCTTGCAATTGGATATCTCCCTTCCAGTGATTCATATTTACTGCTTTGGGTCGTAGTTGATCATGAAGGAATTTAAATGTTTCTGGGTTTGGCAATCCAGTGTAAAAGTGTACCATTCCTTCTCGGATTACCTCTTCGAATAGATAGTCAGGGCTCTCAACTTCTGGTGGATCCTCCACTTCTTCACAATGCTCTATTTCTTCCATCTCTTTCACAGTACCCTCTCCACTTGTCCCAGGGGTATTCCCGTCAGATATACTTCCACCAGGTCGCTTTCTTTTTGTTGGGGTACTGTCATACTTGTTGCCTCTAGGGGTAAGGAAGAGGGTAGGGTTTGGGTTTTCCCCGGTTGGTTTACCATCAACAAAGTGATTTGCACAAACAAATGTTCCACTCCCTGGACTGATATTCTCACGCCCTTTAATTAAGTTTTCAATCCATGTTGGCCTTTTACTGGGGTGCTTGGTAAATTTGTAGAAGTTCATTGACCCAGCATTGGATCTGACTTTCCACTTTTCAGGGTATCTTTCATCATTGTCACATCCCCCAACGCAACAATGCGTGTTTTTGGGCATTGGTGGTGCACTACAACAACAACAACAAAATCAAATTTTAACTATTTAAACTTTATGCAGTTGGCAATGTTTAAAGTTTCTTCATTATAAGCTTTGCTCCAATTGTTATGCTAATATTTATAGCATAATTAATGATGTGATGTTAAGCGAAATGTGCTTTAATAAGCTGTATTAAAAATACAACTAACAACAAACTTGAAAAGCTGAATGGCTTAAAGGTTTATTGTTAAAATTGCTGCGCACTATGTTCACTAATTACACACAAGTAGCTTAAAGTTTAAATACAGTCTTATCCCTCAACAAAGTAAGCTTATTAAAATCGAGGGTTTGTCGCGACGCACAATGCAAAAATGTGTCCTAAATCAAATAATATACTTAAAACGTAGGTAAAAATCACCCTAATGATAGAAAATGTAGTAACTGTGACCACTCTTTTATATTTGCCAGAATGAATTTAACTTTAGCTAAACCGAAATGTTATGAACGTTTTATTTGGGATTTAAAAAAAGCAGATTTGAGCAAATTATTTAATGCCCTTGATAATACACACTGGGATGATATTTTTTTCGAAGTTGATGATATCGACGCTTTGTATGATAGATGGCTAGCTTGCTTTCGCCATGTCCTCGAGAAGTATGTACCAAATAGAACTGTTGTTGTTCGTCCTCGGGATAAACCTTGGATGAACTCAGAGATACGAAAAGCTGTGAGGAAGCGTAATAGATTATTGAAAACTTTCTGTCAAAATAAAGTTTCAGTAAATTGGGAACGTTATAGGCGTCAAAGAAATTTAACTACTTCGCTTATACGAAGTCGTAAAAAGTCTTTCTATATTCATTTGAATCAGAAATTACAAGAACCCGGATTAGGATAAAAAAAATGGTGTGGGCTAATTAAGAATTTTTATGGAAAAAACAATTCAGACAACAGTACCACCTTTATTAGAGGGTGACCGTCTTGTTACTGATCCCAAGGATAAAGCATCCTTATTGAATGACTACTTTTGTAGTCAAAGTAAACTATCTAATCCGGATGCGCCGTTACCAAATTTTGCTGAGTTTCAAAATGCAAAAACTTTATCAATTATTTCCACTAACGAAAGTGAAGTTCGTGATTTGTTGAAAAGTGTTGATATATCAAAGGCTTGTGGAATAGATTGTATTGGAAATTCTCTGTTGAAGATGTGTGCTATTGGCATTGCATCTTCCTTCTCTTATCTTGGATTAAAAGTTACTTGACAAACAGAAAACAGCGAGTAGTCTTGATGGCCACTCGTCTGATTGGAAAAAAGTTGAAGCTGGGGTGCCTCAGGGATCAGTATTAGGACCTTTGTTATTTTTAATTTATATAAATGATATTACTGAAAACCTTCAGAGTAATTGCTTTCTTTATGCAGATGATACTTCATTGTTAGAAATTGTTGAAGATCCCAAATTGGAATCTACTAAACTTAACAATGATTTAAAAAGTATTAGTAATTGGACACGTGATTGGCAAGTCACTATTAATCCAAGCAAGAATGAAGCGATGATTTTTTCCACTAAGCGATACAAACCAGCACATCCTGCATTGTATTATGAAAATAATGAAATTACTACTGTCAGCAGTCACAAACATCTCGGAGTCACTCTTTTGTCTAATCTGTCATGGCGCATACATATTTTAAATATTTATGATAAAGCTTTAAAACGACTTAATTTATTGTAAGGTTAAAGATTAAAAATTAACAGAAACACTTTGGATAAACTATATAAGTCCTTAATTAGACCTGTTATGGAATATGCAGATGTAGTCTGGGATAGTTGTGCTGAAGATGTTAGTGATCTGCTTGAATCTGTGCAATATGAATTTGCTAAGGTGGTCACGGGTGCAATGAAGGGTACTGGGCGTCAAAGATTATTAGAAGAGTTAGCATGGGAAGATTTGAAAACAAGGCGTTCAGTTCACAAACTTGTTTTATTTTTTAAGATAGTTAATAAGCTAACACCAAATTATTTATTCGACTTACTTCCACTTACGACACAACAAAGATCAGGGATATTGCTGAGATTCTCCTGTAATTTCAGTTTATTCCAATGTCGTAAGGAGAGATTTAAAAAATCATTCTTTCCTGCCACTACAATTTTATGGAATAGCTTAGACTATGATTTTCGGGATACTCAATCTATAGGTCATTTTAAAAGATGCTTGCTAGATTTCTTTGACATTTCAATTTATGATAAACGCTATGATTATGCACTTGATAGATATAGTTCAATTTTACATACTCGAATTAGGCTGAATTGTTGTGCGTTGAATTATTATCTCTTTAAAATTAATTGTGTAGCATCTCAGGCCTGTGATTGTGGATTCAGTTGTGTATCCCCAATTCATTATTTTCTACATTGTCCCCGATATGCTGCTTTTAGATTTTCTTTGTTTATGGCTGTAGTTGAAATCTTGGGAAACAGCTGGTATAATATGTCTGACTGAGAAAAAGTGAAAATGATTTTGTTTGGCGCTGATAATTTGAATTTGAATCAAAATAATGCTATTTTTTGCCATATGCAACAATATATCAAAAGTTCAGAGTGTTTTGTAGTTTTAAATGATTGATAAACCAGCTGTTTCCTTGGCTGCCTATTATGTATTATGTAATGTTGCATGCGTGTACTCTTATACCACTTTTTGTAACCATTTTATAAATATGCGTGACCCCCTAGATGAGCTTTTATTGCTCTTGGGGAAAACGTAAGAAATATATGTTTAAATAATAAAAAAAAAAAAAAAAAATGTACTTACCCTTTATCTTTTGGTACTTTTCCTCTCCAAAAGTAGAAAAAATTTGAAAATTTCGGCAAAATCGCAGGCCAACACACACTCGAGGACGCCAAACAACAATGATTTCTATGGGGCTTGGTAACCACGCCTCAAAATTCTTGCCTACCCGACAAAATGGGGGCGGAAACCGTGAAATGGTCTATTGTTGATTGGATATGTCTCCCACACAGACAACTGATAGTTATATTGGATTTTAACTATACAGTTGCCTAAGTGAACTAAAGCTCGAAGGTTCAACATGTATATGAATTAGATCATGTTAAACATTCACGCATGTTTTTGACTATGCTATAAAACACATCTTTGAAAATATTGCGCAATTTTTTAAAATATAAATCTTATATCCCTAATCCCCTAGTAAATAAAGGCATGTAAGAATGACGGCCACACTACCCTTCAAAATTAGGTCTTCCTGGAGGAGTTTGGGTTTTGGTCGAGTATCGAGGGTTGCAAGTCGAGGGTCGTAAAATACGCTAAAATTTACGCACATAATTTCCTACTAACGGCAGAAATAATATTTAGGCGGAAGATATACATGTTTGGGACATTTCATCCGCGCGGCAAAGGTGTTTACTCGGCACTGATGACAGGAAATATTCAGTAAATTTGTCTACAAAATTTTATTACAAAATTTATTTGTTGCATTTGTGCAATCAGACGCAATAGTATACCTACTACGTGCGGAAAACGCTAAATGTAATCGTCTTAATAAAAATACCCGTGTTTATGATTCAAAGAATGAGTTCAACAGACAGAGAACTTGTATATATATATATAAACAAATGGAAGTAGAACGACTCAACAAATTTGATTAGGCATATTTATTACTATTTAGTTTCGTACCACGAGATGTGGCACTCTTCAGATAAAACGGCCTAATGCCTGACAGCTAAAACTTACAATATTTTGTACAAACAGATGACGATTTAATCCTATTTAGCATGCAAGCTAGGCAATTATCACCTTGTCATTACGTTGGCACCACGTGGAAATACCAAACTTAAGCGGTAATTTTAAAATAGTTCGTTAAAAGTTAATTAAAAGGAATTTTTTAGCATGTCTACATGAATAAACTAGTTCATTGCGTTTGTTTAGGGTAGCCATAGTAGGTTTACATATGATAAATTATTTTCCCACAAACAGAGATTGCATCTATTTGAAGCGCAATTATAAGGCTTAGCTCGCTTCAATATTTTCCAATTAATATTAAAATCAACATTGTTATTTTTCAAGTCCCAAATGTGTTTACTCAGCTCTGTGGAGTTCTGTTTCTTGTGAGAATTAAATGATGCCTTGTGGTTCGTAAATCTGGTCTTAAAAGAGTTCTCAGTAAGCCCGACATACGTTTGTGGAGGTCTGTTATCTTTAGTGGTAACCCTAGCTTGGTACACAACAGACACAACAAGACATTTTCCTGGCATTGGGCACTCATCCTTTTTCCTACAATTGCATGTTTTTTGGCTATCTACATTGCAGGTTTGGGACAGTCTGGTTTTGTTGTGTCCATCGATAGTCTGCTTTATGTTTGACATACAACTGTAGCTCATCTTGACCGTGTTGCGGTTAAATATTTTATGTAGAATGTGCCCTGTGGGGAATTCCTACCAGACTGTCCCAAACCTGCAATGTAGATAGCCAAAAAAACATGCAATTGTAGGAAAAAGGATGAGTGCCCAATGCCAGGAAAATGTCTTGTTGAGTCTGTTGTGTACCAAGCTACGGTTACCACTAAAGATAACAGACCTCCACAAACGTATGTCGGGCTTACTGAGAACTCTTTTAAGACCAGATTTACGAACCACAAGGCATCATTTAATTCTCACAAGAAACAGAACTCCACAGAGCTGAGTAAACACATTTGGGACTTGAAAAATAACAGTGTTGATTTTAATATTAATTGGAAAATATTGAAGCGAGCTAAGCCTTATAATTGCGCTTCAAATAGATGCAATCTCTGTTTGTGGGAAAAATACTTTATCATATGTAAACCTACTATGGCTACCCTAAACAAACGCAATGAACTAGTTTCTTCATGTAGACATGCTAAAAAATTCCATTTAATTAACTTTTAACGAACTATTTTAAAATTACCGCTTAAGTTTGGTATTTCCACGTGGTGCCAACGTAATGACAAGGTGATAATTGCCTAGCTTGCATGCTAAATAGGATTAAAGCGTCATCTGTTTGTACAAAATATTGTAAGTTTTAGCTGTCAGGCATTAGGCCGTTTTATCTGAAGAGTGCCACATCTCGTGATACGAGACTAAATAGTAATAAATATGCCTAATCAAGTTTGTTGAGTCGTTCTACCTCCATTTGTTTATATATATCTTTATAAATGAAGACCCCTGATTTTTTTATTTACATTTAACCACGTTTCAAAAGGTGGTTTTGCTATGGTCCTTAATTAAAAATCGAAAATCTTTTTCTGTTAATCAACCCACAGGTTGTGTCCGACTTAACACTTAGTAAATTTAAAATGAGACACGTATATTTGCGCAATCATAGCAATCAAAAATATAAAATCTCTTTCAACAATTACGCATATATATGTACGTAATATGTCTAATCCAATAACCTTACTTGAAGTATCGACGACAGATCAGTTTCAGTCTCAGCTAACCCAGGAAAGCGTCTTCACGAAGACTAATTAATTTATTAAATCTTCACTTTGATCAAGAAACACACAAACAACGTTGATGTTCTATTTCAGTTCCTTTCAGCACTATTTATTCACACAGTCAAGCAAACGAACGCGTATCGAAGCGAGTTCAACAGTTTTTCAGCCCGGTTTGCCGGGATGAAAACGATTACATGGACATTTTCATAGCCCGGTTGCGACAACCGGGATCCCGGCAAACCGGGCTAGCCCGCTTGCCATGTAATCGAAATGTTAAAACAACATGTGTTTTATATATAAAGCGGGCTAGCCCGGTTAACCGGCCCCTTATTAACCGTTTGTTAGTAAGCGATTAACCAAATTTCTGCATGGCAGATTCCGTTGATTCCGTCGATTCCGTTGATTCCGTTAAATAGAGATGCCGATATATATATATATATATATATATATATATATATATATATAATATATATATATATATATATATATATATATATATATATATATATATATATGCGAAGTTGAATTGATACTCGGGTAATTAATGACGATAAAGGTTGTTCCGGGCAAGTAGAAAAGTTACTTGACCACGGCTGGATTCGAATCCGCGACCTTCGGTTTACTAGTCCGACTCTCTACCAACTGAGCTACGCGGTCAACGCCGGAGAAGGTCGAGGGAATGGGGTTTAAAAAACTATCTCGTTTCATCAAGTCAGCATCGAACTGTACTCAGTTCAGACTGTATAATGCGAAGTGGAAATTCGAGAACAACACGCAACCTTTATCATCACTACTTACCCGAGTATCAATTTCCACTTCGCATTATACAGTCTGAACTGAGTACAGTTCGATGCTGACTTGATGAAACGAGATAGTTTCGAAATTCAGTCTTTAAACTACCCCATTCCCTCGACCTTCGCGGCATTGACCGCGTAGCTCAGTTGGTAGACCGTCGGACTAGTATACCGAAGGTCGCGGGTTCGAATCCAGCCGTGGTCAAGTAACTTTTCTACTTGCCCGGTATGGCTTCGTTCACCCGGAGAACAACCTTGATCATCATTATACATATATACATATATACACATATATACATATATACATATATACATATATACATATATACATATATACATATATACATATATACATATATACATATATACATATATACATATATACATATATACATATATACATATATACATATATACATATATACATATATACATATATACATATATACATATATACATATATACATATATACATATATACATATATACATATATACATATATACATATATACATATATACATATATACATATATACATATATACATATATACATATATACATATATACATATATACATATATACATATATACATATATACATATATACATATATACATATATACATATATACATACATATACATACATACATACATACATACATACACACATACACACACACATACATACACACATACATACATACATACATACATACATACATACATACATACATACATACATACATACATACATACATACATACATACATACATACATACATACATACATACATACATACATATATAAATTCATTATATAGCATGCTATCGGATATGAGCTTTTGCGTAATCTGATTGGTTCGCTACTTCTAGGCTATCAGCTCATAGACTACTAGTAGAGAAATCAGCAAAAATGGCGGAACGATTTGCTAATTTGAACGAAGAAGTAATTCAAATATTACTTGAAAACAATACACCAAAAAATACAAACAAAGCAACAAAATATGGCATGAATGTATTTGATGGTAAGTAAATATTTCTTTAAATTAAAATTGCAAATTCTTCAATTAAACATCGATTGAAAACGCCGAGCGGTGCGGCCCGTGCCTTGAGCTGGTGGAAAAAAACATTGTTTATAAAATTAAATAAAAAATTTCGGTTATAATTTTTAGAGTGGTTCACAAGTTCAAAGAAGTTTGAAAACTACATAACCGATATGTCTAAAACGGAATTAAATAGTTGTTTGAAGCAATTTTATACGTCCGCTAGACAAAAAGACGGCTCCTACTACAAAACAACAACAATGAAGTCGATAAGATCCGCCATTGACCGGTTCCTCAAAAGCCCTCCAAACAATAAAGATTTCACAATAATTGGAGATCCTACCTTTTCAGAAGCGAATGCTGTCCTAAATGCGTTTGTGAAAGATTTGAGAAAGTCCGGGAAAATAGCCAGAACGGTTCACAAAAGGGCCGTTTCAATGGAGCAAATCCAGCTTCTTTTCAGTTCTGGTGAGTTGGGAGCAGCCGACAGCAAACATCCCGCACAACTGTTTCGCACAGTCTGGTTTTACCTAAGTTTCTTCTTTGGTAAAATAGGAAGAGAAAACCAAAGGCAGTTGAGGCCGTCAATGCTAATTCTGTGGTCAACACCAGACGGTAAAGAGTTTTTTGAACTCAACCGTGAAATTCCAGGTTCTCTTCTAGCGACCAAAAACCATCAAGGAGGCCTCAACGATCCTGAAGACGAATCGGAAGGAAAAATCTTTCCTGTCCCCGAGTCGAATAACTGCCCTGTCGAAACAATAAAAAGTTACTTAAAACACCTAAATCCTTCTTGCGACAGTCTATTCCAGCGACCAAAGGATCACAAATGCCAAACATTTGATGCCAACGACATGGTTTGGTATTCCAACATGCCAGTCGGCGAATCGACTCTTGGAAACTTGCTTCGTGTTATGAGCAAAAGAGCAGGAATTGAACCTCCGTTAACTAATCATTGCATTAGGGCGACATCTGTCACTGTTTTGTTGGAGGCCCATGTGGAAAATCGCCATATAAAGTCTTTGACAGGCCATAAATCTGACACCTCCATTGAGTCATACAGCAGTCGCCCATCCGCACGTCAACAAGAAATGATGTCTGCCATATTAAGCGATTATATTCGTCCAAGCGATTCGGTTCCTGCGATCTTGTGTAAAACAGATCAAGATAAAGAAAACAGTGGCACAGATGTTATCTTTAAAGAGTCAGTTGCATCTCTGAATGCTCAATCGACTTCAGTTAACAACCAGTCGATAATTTTCAGCAATCGAAGCAGTTCGAAGACACAAAGTCCAGTGTTCAACTTTCAGAACTGCAATGTGCAGATATATAACTGACTTGTAATTTATTGCTTTGTTTATCTTTTTAACAAGCTTTGTACAATTTCGTTGAGCCAAAGAACTTGTTTACTAAAGAACTTGTTGAACCAAAGAACTTGTTTACCACGAGCGTCGAATCTCATTGAGCACACTGTCCAAGCGTGAATTAATCACTTTGTCTTTGTACTGCGCATGCCGGATGTAATAAAATTTGTTTCAAATTCGTTCCCGTGTTAATAATTATATATCGCGGAATACAAAGTTTAGCCATTGTTTAGTTTAGCTATATAATAAAACAATTATACCATTCGCTCTCGTCGTATATGAACTCATAGCCAACTCGGCGAAGCGCCTCGTTGGCTATGAGCTCATATACGACTCGAGCTCATGGTATAATTGTTAAATATACATATATACATATATACATATATACATATATACATATATACATATATACATACAAAGTATAAAGTATAGTTTTTACCTTAAAGTCTTCGCTACCAGAGGTTTCACCCTAAACGGGATCATCGCCTGATGATCCCGTTTAGGGTGAAACCTCTGGTAGCGAAGACTTTAAGGTAAAACTATACTTTATACTTTGTATTTTGCTCTATCTATATATGGTATTGAGCACTCTCTAACATTTCGTGAACCATAACTCACTTACATATATACATATATACATATATACATATATACATATATACATATATACATATATACATATATACATATATACATATATACATATATACATATATACATATATACATATATACATATATACATATATACATATATACATATATACATATATACATATATACATATATACATATATACATATATACATATATACATATATACATATATACATATATACATATATACATATATACATATATACATATATACATATATACATATATACATATATACATATATACATATATACATATATACATATATACATATATACATATATACATATATGCATATATGCATATATGCATATATACATATATACATATATACATATATACATATATACATATATACATATATACATATATACATATATACATATATACATATATACATATATACATATATACATATATACATATATACATATATACATATATACATATATACATATATACATATATACATATATACATATATACATATATACATATATACATATATACATATATACATATATACATATATACATACATACATACATACATACATATATGTATATGTGTATGTGTATGTATATATATTATCCCGGGGCATTAACTTGATTTATGCGTGGTTGGGAGTAACTATTATAAATAAACAACCGCGGTACATCAAAGAAAACCGAGGTAACCGTGAACTAAGTAATAGATAAATTCCGAGAACGAGGGATGTATGCTATATAAAGACCCGAGGACGTGCAGCGTCCGAGGACTTTATATCGCATACATCCCGACGTTGGAGGGATTTATCTGACTTAATTTATTATTGAGGAGGTTTTCCAACAAAGTTTTGTCTTTTTTTTCCCACCTTGGACAAAGATTTTCCTTGTGTTTTTTTTCTTCATTTCGTTTCTAATTATTATTCAAGGGCTTTATGCGATATAAAGCCCTCGAAAGAACAAAGAAAACCGACTCAATAATAAATGAAAATAACATTTAAACGCAACTGAACGATAGCATATTACATCAAATTAATAAAATCAATAATGCTGCCAATTACGTCAAAAAACGGAATAAAAACGTTTTTCCCGAAGTTTGTAAAATGATAAAATGTCAAGTCGTTTTTTATTATAAATAGCATATTTAGAAACAGTAAACGAATTTTCAAATCTTCTATCAATAAACGTGACACGCCTTGTTATATCCTTTACTTAAGGAAACAAATAAAAAGAAAAAATAGTGCTATTTTATGTTAATATAAGTTCTCAAAGCACATTATAGTATACATGCTGCATTTAAAATATTTTTCAAATCATACAGTTTCTCCAACTTCGTTAAATCTTTGAACGCTCCGGGTTTAATTTTTTGAATATTATTATCCTGAAGAAATCTGAAAAAGAGAACATTGCTCAATTACTCAAAAATAATAAGATTTAGCTGTTTTTGGACTGTTAAATCAAGAAGGATGTGTTTAAAGACACATATTAAACATTAAATTACTGAATTATTGCTTGGTTGAATGATTGAAGGATTGAAAGATTGAAGAATTGAAGTATTGAAGGATTGAATGATTGAAGGATTGAATTATTGAACTATTGGATTATTTAATTATTTATTTATTTAATTATTTAATTATTTAATTATTTAATCACCTAATTAACTAATTACTTAATTGCTTCATTATTTCATTATTTAATTATTTCATTACTTCGTTACTTCAATACTTCATTACTTCACCACTTCATTACTTCAATACTTCATTACTTCATTACTTCATTACTTCATTACTTCATTACTTCAATACTTCATTACTTCATTACTTCATTACTTCATTACGTCATTACGTCATTACTTCATACTTCATTACTTCAATACTTCATTATTTCATTACTTCATTACTTCATTACTTCTATACTTCATTACTAATATTTGAAATATTTGATTATTTAACTGTTTAACGAGAAGGTTACTAATACTTTTGTTTATATGTAACTATACTTCATTCCGTACAGCTGTCGTCCATGCATGTACGAGATCACGCACCCATCCATCAATATATCGATCTATTTTATCCATGCCACAATTCATCATCCATCCATCCATGCATGCATCTATTCAATCATCTACCATTTTATTTACCAACCGATTTATTCACCGTCTTAACCTTGTCCCTCCAACCATTGCACCAAGCTGCCTATCTATCAATGCATTATATGAACTAACCATCTAGCTATCCAGATAACAACCATCTGCATAACTATCAATATGTGTATACATCCATCCATCTGTTCACCAACCCACCCACTCAAAACACTAGTATTTTAAAAATCTATTCCAAAAAAATACCAAAAACTTACAAAACTTTAAGATCACCAAGTCCGCTGAAAACTTTACTATCTATTTCCAACAAACGGTTTGAATCAAGATATCTGAAAGAAAGAATAAGCAGAAACACTGAGAAAAATGTTATTTAAAAACCATTTTTCCAATATAAAATTACAAATTTATTTTATTTATTACACAATTTCAAAAGGTGAAATAATTCTTAATACTGAATTTCTAATAGGAAATAAATCTTTAAAATATATAATGTTATACGTTACAGTACTATTTATTAAGCTTGTTGTCATCAAGAACTTACAAGTATTGAAGATTTTGAAGATTCTCGAACACGTTGGTTTGAAGAGCTTTCAATCGATTAAGACGTAGACTCCTAAAACAATTCAAAACCGAGGTACGTTTAACGAGGTTGATTTATATTGTTGCAATAGATATACCAGGCGGGAAACGTAATTTGAAAATGAAAATAAGTGCCCAGCAAATAACTTTTAGACAAAATAAATGTAATTAGCTAACGTTTCGTTGCTTGAAACGCAACATCATCAGTGCAATTTGAAAGCTTAAGGATAATTAAGTATTTGTATATACATGGTTCAAATATTATATTACAAACGGTCAAAATAGTACAATAACAAATTCAAAAATTTAAAGAAACAAATGAACGTATAGATTTTAAGATTATAATAACAAAAAGTAAATAAAATATCATGTTTCAGATAGTCGGTTAAAGAGTATGATTATAACAATTAGATTAGTCATAATGAGCTAGAACAAAGAAAGAGGTACTGAACTTATGTTTGCGTTAAGGACGGGGTTAAGTATTAGTTATTTATAAATTACAAATTAATAAGTTTAATTGATATTCAACACAATAGAATATAATCATTGGACAAACGACGTAAATGGTCTAAAAATGAAAATCAATTATAGAACGATTAACGTCTCAACCGAAAGCTGAGATTATCAGTTTCTATTAATAATAGATGTAAATTCCTTCGGATAGCATACAACCATGTAAACATTATTTATTTCGGAGAACTTTCGTCCTGTGATGCTCAGGACATCACCAGATGTTGCAACTGGATTACAAAGATTGATGAATAACCTAAAGTCTGATTCATCAGGTCATCATAGTGTTAAATATTGATGTGTTACAATGTTAAATATTACTTAAATATTCTAATTGGTTTTAATTTTATAGAAACTGACGAGATTACATGATCAATAGTATAAGCGATAAAAAATCAAAGAAAGAATATTATAGAAAATATTTTATAATATTTGCATGGTTGAGAAGTTAGCATTCTTTGGAAATTTACGATGCTTATAGAGATAGATTTCTATTAATTCCCTAATCCTTGAGAGAAGTAGTTCCGTTAAGTTCAAATGAGAAAAGCTTGTTCCCAACGAATTTGGTGATCGATCAGTTACCCATATGTATTTAGCAACGGTAGATTTTTTGTGTGACCCTTTGATCAACAACAAAGATGTTCTTTAATACAGACCATGAGATTTCGGTTGATTGATGCTTGTGAGAGAATTCTTTCTACAGACAGAGATTCAGCGCCAAGCAAGGAAGTTGAACGGATTATTTAGGTTGTTGTTCAGCAGGTCTAGTCTGTATTGTGGTTGTGGAATGGTGAGTTGGATGTTCTTGGACGGATATCAGTTGTCTTCAAGACAGTTTGTACGTGAGACAGTTCTTGATGTACTTGAGGTGGTCTTGGTCGCAGATGGAGTAGGCGCGTTCTATAAACTCTTACAAATGGATGGCTTAAATTTTGGGTAACGAAAGGAACTGTAAATTATACACAGCAATCGTCGCGAGAATGTTTTCTGTAAACAGTGTGCGTAAGACTGCTATTTTCCTTTTTTGTAATTAGAATGTTCAAGAAAAGTAAGGATTGATTTTTATCTCGTGCCTCCATGGGGTATTTGATGGAAGAGCTTATGCTGCATGTTAAGATAGTCAGGGAAAGAGTGTAAAGATTCTTCCTCGTGAAGGAAGATGTTGAAGGTGCCGTCAACAAACTTCCGCTAAAAACTTCGTTTGAGACAAGAAAATCCATGAAAAACTGTTCTATCAAAATTTTCCATAAATAGTTTGGCCAAAACAGGAAAGAAAGGACACTCCGTTGCAGCCCTTTCTGTTGGCTCGTAAAATGAATCGCGCCATTTGAATAAAATAAAACATTTAAACAGTTTCAAAAAGGTGAAGATTTCACCAACAGAAAGACCAGTTTGGTCGTTAGATTTGTTTTTCGCGTGATATAAAATTATGGGAACTTCTGTGAGGGTTATCTGCCCCGATAACACACTTACCAATCACACTAACACCAACACTACAATTTATTAACAAAATAAGAATCTCGCCTAATATAAAAGCTTGATAAGTTAATAGAATATATCATTATTTTAAAAAATGGACTCTGTTAACGTGCAGCATACAGGGAATTCCTAATGTGGACGGCGGTGAATTGCGCTATAAATTAAGTTTTGGCAAGTAATAATATTTATATGTTAACCAGAGTGAAATTGTCTCAGAGGAAAATGCGCAAGTTAAAGATATATGTATAAACATGTCGTGCAGAAAGAGTGAATCCGAGGCAGATAGAATATTAAATTCTTTCACTTGCATAGTTTTAGCAGTAACTTGTGATATCTTCATGATTGCTTAGGATAGAAAAACTATAATAGAAACGGGTAAAGGAACACAGTTGCGGTCACGTTTCTACTCAATTCTCTTCACTTTTCTATTAGGTTATTATACTACATCAGGCATGTTTATCAACAAAATCCTCTGCTTTAAACAATTCTTGGTTTTCATCTGACGTCACGGCGGCAATATTGGGGCACAGAAACAATGAAATGGCGGCCATGTTGATGCACAATCCTTATCATTTGGGAATTTAAATCTATTCTTATTCAAACATTTCGCATTGATTTACCGCCCCAACGGAAACGACCCATAAAGAAAAAAGTGGCCGCCATTGTGTTTTTCTCGGAAGTGAATAGGGCACGATATACCGTCTGTGAGAAGCCAATTAGATTACATGAAAAGTAGTTTTCTAAGTATGTGCTAATTATGGATATATTGTTATTTCAGAAATGGAAATGAAAATTAAATGTCAATAATTTTAAACAGAACAATTTAATTATAACAGTAATTAGAGAAATACAATTAAAATTCCCTTTGTTATACTATAGTTTTGTGTCAAATGATTGCTCTGTACTTACAACACTTTTATTTTATTTTTAGATGGAAACAGTCCAAGTTCCAACTCTTCGATAAAGTTCATACTGAGATCTCTAGATATGCAAATAAAAAAAAAATTTTAATGTTTTATTAAATTATATATAACAAATAGATAAATGTTCAAAAACTTTACTTCAATTTACTAAACTACCGAAGTTTAAAGTTGAATTGACATATTAAAATTTTAAACGCGGTAACAAAAATAAAAATCTAAAAAATTAATTAACTTTTTCTTTTTGTTAAAGCGGCGTGTGATTTTTTGAAAACTAAGTAGAAATGTGCCTATTTCAATTGTTTATTATGAACTAAAAAAATTGAATGGTTATACCAAACTCGTTTGTCAAGTTAATTCAATGTTAATTTACGACCATTTTTATACTTGGGAAGCAAGCCGGAAGAACCTCTAAAACAGTGGAAGCGTTTTTACGTTTTTGATTGACTTTTGCTCGAGCCAATCAGAACGTCCGAAACAATCTAGAAGCGAAAAACACTAGATGATTTGTGCGATCATTTTTTTGTAATTTTAGCGTAATTGGCATGTATGTTTGCTACTCGGTTTGTTGGACTGATGCTCGTATCAAATCACTCATCTGCAATCGAGAGCAAAATTGTTGATACAATTGTTGGTATTTGTCAATAGATTTCAACATTTACGAACAGATATAAAAAAATGCAGGTTTGATGCACACCTAGGGCTAGCATGTAGTGAAAAAGTAAATTTTAGAATTGGAATAAACATTGAGGCGTGAGAGAAGGGGTTAATTCGATGTCCGTCGTCATCTAAAATTTGTAAATCAAAGGTATATAAAAGAGTAACTCAAAATTTTGTTTAAAAAGAATAATCAAGCGTTTACAAGCGAAAACTTCAGCACTCTCAGACGAATCATGAAATATAGTCAGTCGGTGTCTAGTTATAGAACATGGCCCGATGAAAGCATTTACGCAATTATATTTCAGTAATTCTGGATTACTTTGCCTTATTCCAGCATCTTGATTAGTGCGAAACAATCAGAGAAACCTTCTAACTGCTCCAGAGGTTCTTTCCGCTTGCTTCCCGAGTTGACCCCTCCCACATTACCGCGTTTCATTTTCGCGTGTCCCGATTATCCGTACATGCATGGAAGAACCTCTAGATCTTGCAACAAGGGTAGTATACGATGCCCAAAAAATAATTAAAGATACAAACAAGAAACAGTAGAGTCATTTAATTGGGTGGGGGGGGGGGGGGAGGGGTAAGTGCCAGCGGTTAATATCTCACAAAGTATTTATGCTATAGAAGTGAAACTTGGTAGGCTAATTGAACATTCAAAAAGATTATAATTTTTAGTTGTGTCACCCCACCCGTTTGACGACGTCATAGCGAAAAATACAACAAAGTGAAATACAGCCAAATAATAGGCAAGAAAAACTCTTAAATACTTTTTTTTATTATTATTACTGTAGTTAGAGCCGGTAGAAAGAAGTCAAAACTATAAACCTTAAAAATTTAGGAAGAATATGTTTTTTATGGCCGTTGATTTAGTTGTTGTGATAAGAAGGTATATGTTATATTCATTAATCAAACTTTATTGTTAATTCTATTTTCAATCTTTATACATTATCTGAAGTGTCCTATGAGCATCCGTAACTTTAAAAGCAATTTTCCGAAAAAATTAAATTGATGACGTCAATGTATGACGTTTTTGTTCGGCCATCTTGGATTCCGCCATATTGAATTTGCGACGTCATTAGATGAACTTAAATAATACAACATTTATGGAAATATATTAAAAATACTATTAAAAGTTAATCAAATACTAAAAAAAAATTCATGGAAATATATTAAAAATACTAAAGTTGATCAAATACTCAAAAAAACAAAAAAACAACCTAAATTAAACCAGAATTTCGAAATTTTTGCCAGAAACCTCATCAAAAACGTGGTTGCTACGACAACACTAATCAGTGTAAAATCCTTTTTTACACGCGATAGTGTTCCGCAACAGTAGGTATGAAAAGTCACAATGTTTCGTGCACATGGCCAGAAATTTGCGACATCTGAACCTCAGGTGGTCAGCAGCTATCCTTCGAAACAAAAAACAGCTGCCATTGACATTTTGTCAGCGGTCATGGATATTTTGACACGACACAGACACGGTAAACGATGAAGTTTTGTGGTATAAAGTCGTTCAACAGTTCAACAAACGTTGGAGCGCCAGCTTGCGAGTTTAGTTTAGCCAGGTCTTTGAGGATTTCTTGAGGAATATCAGTAATTTCTGACGAATTGCTGTTTGGTGTAATTCAAACAATGATTCGTCGATAAACTTATAGACTTGAATTATTTTTATCCAAAACAGATCATATTTTAAAGTGCAGGAAATATTGAAATATACCCATAGTATGATTAATATTGTCGCATTGCCGCGATTTACTTTAATTTTGCCGCGAATGAACAAACAGGAAGTTAGGGATTTTGCTGGATATGTGTTGGTATTGTGTGGGATAGGAAGGGTGATATTGTTTTAATCCCACAGTACTTTGCACGGCTAGAAATATTTTTTTCTGAGCTTTCGAACGATACCAAAGATAATGAATTTTGTTGGAAACTCTCGTTGAAGTTTCAGGACAACCCAGCGTTTTTTCTCAAAGCAATTTTTCACTTATGTGGAATTACAAATATTTCAACATTGAAAAGTAGAGCAACTACGGCAGAAGCATAGGAGAATTTAAGTGCTAATTATGGTACTATATGTTATATCCATGCTGCGAACTATATATTTATTTATAATTTTGCAAAATATTCGCCAATTCCCGTATACAAGGATTTTAAAAACTGCTCATGAGCAAGATTTACTCTAAAATACATTGGCTGAGTGGTGCTGAAAAGCAGATTTCGTCGCGTTGCAAAAGCAGAGCAATGTAACAGCGCTGATGCTTAAAAGGTATGACATTTCACAGCGTTATGTTGTTGAGAATTAAAAGTGAACCCGACATTTTCCATTTAAAACATTTCCTTCGATATGTTTAGACAAATATATACACCTCTCTATGTATTACATGTAAATTTTGGAGCAATTCTCTCGTTAAATTCGGGATACTGCTGACAGGCGCGTGGGCTCAGATGTAGCAAATTTTGGGCCATGCATTTATTTGAAAAAAAAGTTACAAAGCTTTTATTTCGCCGCGGGCACTTTCCACCACTGCACAAAAAGTTAGATAAACACAAATAAACCTACTGTAAAACTACTATAACGCCTCATAACAACAACACAGAACAACGCTGCTTTTATAACAGTATATCTATAAAATTGCTTGGAAAAAAAACAAGACATTTCATTTGGTTAAGTGTATTTAAGTAGGAATTGATTAAACCCAGCCGGTACACGACGTCGTTTTGACTTTTGCTGTCTAAATGTGGTCGAATTAGTCGTCTTGCGACGTCAATCTACAAAAAAATCGACGATATTTTGACGTCGCGTTATCAAGTTTTTATTTCGTCAGCGTTTTATCAACGTAAAAAACTGATGTTGTTTTGACGTTGAATCGACATCGATATTGCAAAGTTAACTTGCAAATGAAGACGGATAATCTTAAATCATGTTTTTCTTCTTCTTCCCGATTTTACGTTCAAGGTTGAAAAAAGAACGTTGATCAGTTATTAAATAGAGAACTAAAGGTGTATAAGGCCGTCAAAACAATGCCTGTTTGATTTTGGTTCATCGTTGTCACCGTCAAAAAAAGGTCCATAATCTAACGTCGAAACGACGTCAATAATGGGCTTGTCTCACCCCCCAAGTGACCCTGACCTCTGCCTTATTGTCATTGGTTAATTAGCGTTTCAGGGCAAAACATTTTGCCCTCAAACGAAATAACTGACCAATCGCAGTAAGGAAGACGTCAGGGTCACGTGGGGGGTGAGACAAGCCCATTGAACGTCGATCTGATTTGGTTTTTCATATTTTGCATATTCGACTTTCTTTAGACGACGAATCGATGAGGTTTCGCCGGCTGAATTATTTTGTTCTTGTCAGCGCTACATAATATATACATAAATACAAGACGCCTGGGTCAGGCGTATACTAGGGATACGTACGGGCAAGGAAGCTGAATCCAATGTCGTGCAAACTTCACAAATGTAAACATATTTACGATCAAGAGAGTTGTCAGCCGCATTACTGTTAATTAAACTACAAAGAGTCAGTCACTTTCAAAAGCTACCAACAGCGTGGAAGAACACTTTGATCAAAAACGAAAGCTGTTCGACTTTTTGTTCAACTTACTTCAAGAGCGAAAGGAGAAAATAATTTACAATATGTCTCACGGCTTCTCTTAGTCACACGGCTAGTGTAACTCACCGGAAGTATGAATAGTAACGAAAGTAAAAAGTGCAAAAATGAAAATCGTGACACATAAAAAGCCCAAGCTGAAACCTAGACTCTACCTACCACAGTAGCCTAGCGGAGTAATTAGCAGAAACAGATAACTAAGCCCTCGTATCAAGTAATATATAATGTAAACGTATCGTTGTCGAGTTATGATTAACCCACGTTCAGTAAACAATCAAAGTGTATATTGTTGCTGACTAATTTAATTCTATAATGCAATATTAATTACTTACAGTACTTGAAGTGACCGAGTTTCATGAAACAGTTTTCTTGGAATGTTTTCAATACGGTTTTTAGACAAGCGACTACATCAAATTAAAGAAGAAATATTAATAACCCTCCATCTTTCATACATATTTACTTCGTTCATGCTACAGTATATTTATATAATCAGTAGACTGGTGTTCAATTTGCATTATTTGCAACTGTACGTCACTGTCGGATCTTTCAGTCCTTTAAAAAAACTGTCAATATCACAATAATATATCTCTAACTCAATGTTATTTGGCATCCCATAAAATTGAGTACAAAAGTCAAGTGTTGATATAGTATTGTAATTTCAGTCTAGCTTTCACCAAATAATTTTACTCTATAACGAGAGGACACGGGTTTATTATTAGAGATGATTAAAAAGAAAATCAGCCTTCCAGCTAACCAGGCTAGCTCACATGCAACACCTACAGATAAATAAATGAATAAAATGCTTGATTGCCCTCGTAACAAAATTATGCAAAATGTTTGCATAAAATAAGGGTAGTGAGCGCGACGAAGAAGAAAGCCAAGGATGAGTCATCTGAGTTAAAACATTCCAGTCATAGACACCCTGTTATAATGTAATGTTAAAGAGAGTGCTCCGTTGGCAGTGTTTTAAATAACCAAAGTGAAAGGTAGTAAACTGCCGAGAATATATTTGATAAGGAAATAAAGGCTTTTCTAACGGAGTCCTTCATCAGAGTAAAATGTGTTGAAATGAAATAAAACGGGGCTTATATATCCAAAGGTGTTAAGAAATTAAAATAGCCAAATGTTGGGAGGTTAAACACACTGATCATAATTACAATCAAAATGGAGATACCTTCCCACTTCTTATTCTGTAGTTCGTTGCGTATTGCTGTATTTCTGTAGCCCTTACCAAAGCCTGAGAAATATTTTTGTTGAAAAATGTACAAAAATAGTATAATTTAGCTTTAATTGACATTTAATCATAATACAATGAATGTTTATCCCAAATCGATACAGATAAAAAAATATACATCAAGAATTGGCGACTTTTATCGCCAGACTTTTCTCGCGTTTCATTAGCGGCTACAGAATTACAGAAATACACAACGAACTACAGAAGCGGAAGTGGGAAGGTAGTTCCATTTTGACTGTAATGAGATGTAAAAATGTTAGGTATTAGCTAATTATTACAATTGAACGGCAACCAGTTGTGGGAGAGGGAGAACTAATAAAGCTAAATACTTATAAGGTGCTTTCAAAAATCTTAAAAATAAATGAGAGTGCATAACTAACCATAACGAGAAAGATAAATAAAGAAAAAAAAGTAGGAAATTAGAAAAAAGAAAAAACGTTCGTTAAGGCCATTCGATTTAACGAACGTTTTTGTTTTAATTAATTTCCCATTCCCCTTCTATATCTTTCTCATTAGGGGCATAATTTATAATTACATGAACAAGGCGGCACTTTTTGCTTCAGAAGCAATCCCAACCTATTTAAGTAAGTTCGGAAGACGTCGGTTGAATACAGATAACAGCCATGTTTGGGGACTACGGACGAATTGACACTTCAAGAGAAAATAGGTGTCATATGTGTCGTGAATAATTATTTAGGAGGAATCCTTTCGAAAGCTATACACTAGCTTACTGCTATAACTGAGTTAAACGAGCACTAACATTTTACTATAATCTTCACGTTTTATTTTAAATATCTACACTTGCTTAGGCTAATACTAAAAAAACTGTTAATTACAAGTTGATTAATTGAGTTACTTACATAGTTTGTAAAGACCTTGAATTATAGAACGTCTCTTCTTCTATCTCCAGTATTTTATTTCCCCTCAAACTTCTAAACATCACAAACAATAAATAAAATGATTAATAATTTCCTTAAATTATTAAATTATTAGTTGCTTACTATAAAAAATATAGACAATAACATACAAGGTTAGTAAAAATTTCTAGTCAAAATTTTCTCTTACAATTGATAAATTTACGTTCATGGTCAAATAAACGCTTTTAGCATCGTACTGTTAGTTATAATTACAAGCCGCTATTGCACTACCTCGTTTTTCGTATAAAACAATGGGCCGAAGAATTATTTTGAATTAATTGAGAAAAAGTCAAATACATCGTCGTTCTTTTCTTAACCCTATCTAGACTGTGGTTTTTTGGTCTTCTGGGATTCGGGGCGAATAAGGTTTTTTTAATTACTACTGTAGCTAGAGCCAGTAGAAAGACAATAAGACTATCAAGCTTAAACATTTTGGAAGAATTTGGTTTAATTTTTTGGTTTATGGCCGTTGAGTTAGTTGTTGTGATAAGAAGGTAAATATTATATTAATTAATCAAGCTGTATTGTTCTATTTTCTATCTTTATACATTATCTGAAGTATAATATGAGAATCTGTAACTTTAAAAGCAATTTTTCGTAAAAATTAAGGTGCCGACGTCAATGTATGACGTCATTGTGCCGCCATCTTGGATTCCGCCATATTGGATTTGTCACGTCATTACATGAACTTGAATAACACATAATTCATGGAGTTATATAATAAATACTAAAGTTAATCAAATATTCAAAAAAAAAAAAACCCCAGTAAAAACCCTAAATTAACCAGAATTTCGAAATTTTTGCCACAAACATAATAAAAACGTGGTTGGTATGGCAACAATAATCAGTGTAAAAAATTTTGGACGCGGAAGTGTTCCACAACAGTAGGTATGAAAAGTCACAAAATTCCGTGCATTTATTTAAAATACTCAAAACAAGGCTTTAATTTCGCCCCCCCCCCCCCCCCCCTCCCGTCTAGAACATTTAACTGCTTTTATAGGAAAAACATTTTTGACCGTTTTTTAAACGTGTCAATTTGAAATTAAGAGAGGATTTCATACAATAATAACACCAAAAATTCGTATTGACCCAACCGGTAAACGAATCCAAGGTCCTGGAATCAACGCAACGGCGCTCTGACCACTGAGCTATTGAGATACGGGCAGGACAAGCTAGGTCTTGATCAACATTAAGGCTTGAGAAAGAGGCAGATGATAAAACAACTTTAAAAAAACTTACAAGTATTCTAATTGCGTCAGCTTTTTGAAATCAAGTTTGGTCAACTTCACAAGAAGATTTTCATCAAAATGGCTAAACACAAAATAAATAACAACTATTATTAAAACAATAAGTAAGCCGCCAAAACTTCAACTTTAATTCAAAATTATATTTTTTGATGATCAAATAGCAAAACTACGCTTTTGAAATGTTACAATATAGAACAAAAACATTTTTTTTGAATAACTTACATTGCAGACGTCCTCTCTGGGAAATACAAAGGCATATATAACAAATCTTTAGCAGAAATAAAGATCTTGGTATTGTTTGATTTCAAACGATTACAACGTACGTTTGGTGGACAGTCTAAAGAAAATATAGAAACACTTGTCAAAATTGTTTCTTTTTTAAACATAAAAATTACAAGGAAATAAACATCAATTAAAGCAATGAGCAATAAAAATTAGAATATTTGAAAATCTAGTAACAACAACGAAAGCTGTGAATATTATAAATCATCAAACGTCTACAACAAACAACAAAAAGATGTGACCACCACTATCAGCAATAGCCTCCCCCGCAGTCATTCGGCTTAGGGAGGCGGTAAACCCTCTCCCACTAACGCCTGCTTGTCGGAGAGCAATATTGTGTTCTCTTTGTGTACCGCGAACCAATCAAATCAATACTACTGTACTGTGCCAAATATAGATCAGTCAATCACAAGGAGATTATAACCGTCTATTATTTATAACTATAGAGCGTTTTCATCTGACGTCACGGCGGCCATATTGGTGTAACAAAACAATGAAATGGCGGCCATATTGGTGTACGGTATGGGAATTAGCTCTTTCTTATTCAAATATTTCGTATTGTTTCACCACCCCCATGTGGCCACCGATCACGTGAGTGAAAACGCTCTATTCGTGAAAATTTTTCTTTTTCATGCACATTTGATGATGCATTCTTTACTCGTGAAAGTTAGCGATATTACACAGTTTTATTTATTTATTTATTAACTTTACAACCATGAAAGAATGCAAATATACAGGAAATAAAGAGTGCAATACTTGAACATGATTGAAGGAATGATCAACAGGACACGAGTCCATGTGAAGTTTAATTCATTAAAATGTATTATTAGTTCGTTGTTTACCATTGTCTGGCGAATTTAAGACAATTAGACAGCTCAGTGATCTCGCTCTAGCTTGAGTACCAAATTTCTTTCCAATCTATTTATCATCACTCAGACTTCTAATATCTAGAAACTGGCGTATCTCTGATCTTTGATAACTCGTTACGTCGCGTTGTCCTTATAGACGACTGTATTATATTTTTACCTTGAACGACTATGCCAGACAATTTTATTCGACCGTGCCGTCAGAGACGACTCGACAAGCGACACATGAGACAAGGTTCATCCATGCTGTGAATTAACACTTAACGCTGCGTTCGTTGTTGTCATTCGAGTTAGACGAATTTATTTACGCCAGATTATTTTTAATACTCTTGCTAATACCCGTGGCCGTGACAAATAAAATTGTCTGGTAGACGGTCTGCCAAGGTGAAGGTCAGCTTTCCCGATTCTAGAAAGTTCAATTTGATTGGTCCATCGCTTAGAACACAATATTGCTCTCAAGCAGGCGTTAGTGAGATTGGGTTTACCGTCTCCCTAAGAACAACTGGCGGGGGAGGCTATATCAGCAGTTGAATGAAAACAAAAAACAAACGACAACACCAGTAACAACATCTACATCAACACGATCACATCCGTCGATAATTATAATATCAACAACAAATACTACATCAAGCATTATAAACTACTATTAATACTATTATTTTCTACAATATAAATCAAAAGGACAACAACAGTAATGCACCATGTTTACCACCATCAACACTGCTAGTGTGAGCGTGACTGATAGAACTACTATGACTGCAACAACAACAGTGGCGTAGCTACACCCGGGCCAACCCGGGCACAGGCCCGGGTAAAACCTGTGCCCGGGTTAAATATTGCAGACAGATCATGAGACATTCGAGACAGCTCAACACGTGGTTTTCAAGAAATCGAAAATGGCAACAGCGAACTCTGAGACTCTTAGTTCCTATGTGTAAAGAATGGAGATTATATATATATATATATATATATATATATATATATATATATATAATTAACAGTTATACCATGAGCTCGAGTCGTGTATGAGCTCATAGCCAATGAGGCGCTACGCCGAGTTGGCTATTAGTTCGTATACGACGAGAGCGAATGGTGTAACTGTTTTATTATATAGCCAAGCACTATACAAGAAACAAAATTACAGCGAAATGTTTCAAACCACAAACTTCCGGCACAGGCAAGTGATGTATTCACACAGAGTTTCTCGCTGAGCTGTTCGGCAAACTTCAGTGAAATGTTGCATAAATGCTATTCGAGAGGCAAAAAATGTGTTAAGCAGATCAACAAAAAAGATTAAAAGGTACCTTTATGAAGTCAAAAGGTGGGCTAGTTGTTTATATTAGCGTTGCTGTCGTGAAAAAGGTTCTGATTTCATGCAAAAATGAAACTGGAACACCTTCGGCAGTGAAACTAAATTACTTAGTTGGTTGTTTTTAAAAAAGAACATACTTTTTACTACTCCAAATGCTTATCTAAATAAAAAAAAGTCTCTTCACTGGTGATCTCCTACGAAATGTGGGTTGTAAGCTTGATTTTAACCGTGAGTTTCTTCGTTTGGCATCAAATTAATATCAACCCGCTAATTTAGGTGTGTTTCTGAAGTAAAAAGACCTAATTTTTAAGTGAATTTTACCATTTGACATGCTAAGTTGTGTATTTGTTAAAGTATTTTTACACAATGTTGTTTTTTTATACATAGGTTTGAGGGTGTTGATGTTTTTCTGTATTAAAATCCGTCAATTTCAACCGAAGAACGTGTTGATACATCAACCATGTTCACCATTGTTGTAACATTGTTGTTCATCGTTGTTATTTCGTCATGCTGTTACAACATGTTGTATCATGTCCGAACAACGTTGTTGGCTGTAAAAATGTGCTGTTGGAACAACTTGTTCATGACTGTTGATTTATCCGTGAACAAGTTGTTCGAACCATAAGTGAACAACTTGTTCACGGCGAGCAGCACAACATTGTTCACGCCTGTTGACAACCGTGAAAGTGTTGTGCGTTTTTACGCGTGTAGCAGGATATGAGTTGATAGCCTAGTAGTAGGGAACCAATCAGATTACGCAAAAGCTCATATTCGATAGCATGCTATATATAATAAATATATTTATTAAATTTATAATAAATATATTTATTATATAGCATGCTATCGGATATGAACTTTTGCGTAATCTGATTGGTTCCCTACTACAAGGCTATCAGCTCATATCCTGTTAGTGGAGGAAAAACAAGATGGCGGCATGTTTTTTTAAACTGCTGAAAAGAGTTGAAATTGACGGATTTTTATACAGAACAACATCAAGACCCTCAAACCAATGTATAAAAAAACAACATTGGGTAAAAATACATTAACAAATACACAATTTGGCATGTTAAATGGTAAAATTCACCTAAAATTACGTCTTTTTACTTCAAAAACCCGACCAAATTAACGGGTTGATATATTAATTTGTTGCCAAACAAACAAACTCCTGGTTAAAATCAAGCTTACAACACACATTTCGTAGGAGATCACCAGTATAGAGCCTTTATTGATTTAGATAAGCATAAAACAATCAACTAAGTAATTTGGTGACTGCCGAAGGTGTTTCAGTTTCATTTTTTCATGAAATCAAAACCTTTTTCACGACAGCAACGCTAATATAAACAACTGACCCACCTTTTGACTTCCTAAAGGTAACCTTTTAATCTTTTTTGTTGATCTGCTTAACACATTTTTTGCCTCTCGAGCAACATTTATACAATATTTCGAAGCTCTTTACCGAACAGCTCAGCGAGAAACTCTATGTGAATGCATCATTACGCATGGCGGAATTATTACTTGCCTATGCCGGAAGTTTGTTGTTTCAAACATTTCGCTGTAACAGTGCTTGGCTACATAATAAAACAGTTATTCCATTCACTCTCGTTGTATACGAACTAATAGCCAACTCGGCGAAGCGCCTCGTTGGCTATGAGCTCATATACAACTTGAGCTCATGGTAAAACTGTTATAATAATATATATATATATATATATATTAAAAGGAAATGGATGTCCATGAGCTTAACTATCATTCAACACTAATAGATCGAGACGTCAAGTACGTCTCCTATCACGTAGTCGATAAAATTCCACAAAAATTATATCTAGACATCTATCTGTATTAATGACATTATCCATTATTCCACAAACTGACTACAAAGTTTGTCGCAATTCCACCAAAAATTACGTAAATATTTAATTTTGGTATTTTATATGGCGTTTTATAATGTTCAGAATTCTATAAAGTCTTCTCCCGAAATGCAGGAAATGGTATTTCAGAGAGCACTAGATTTCAAAAAATTTCGAGAGGCATCCTAGTTGCCCCCCTTAGAAGTATCTGTGGGCGTTGGCCCACTTGGTGCCCACCTAATTAGTCATACCTGGCTACGCCACTGAACAATAAGGACAACAAGGCAATCACAGCGACAACTACAACAACGATAACGATGAAAATAACGAGGACAATAGCAACGAGAACAACAACAAAAACAGTGAAAAATTAAAATATTTTGTTCTAATTATATAACGCAAATTGAAACACTTACTTAAAATATTTTCATTGCCACAACGGGTGGGAACTAAATGACACGGCAGCACAGAAAGAAAGAAAAAGAAAGGTAACTGAGTATTGGCACGATCTTACACATAGTTAATGTACAAATACCTCCAGCATTGCAAAGAAGGATGTAATAATTACTCCAAAAATTCCTTTTAAAATTATAAATAAAATGAACATTTTATATAGCGACGATTGCCATACTTTTTAGTATGGCAATCGTCACTATATGAAAAGTTAATCTTTTTCAGCATTACGTTAAAAATAATTATACTAATTTGATTGTCTGAGTATTTGGAAATAAACAGTGCTGAAAAGTAAATGCGATATGCGGTTGAAGAAAATTAATGTTTATTTAAAAGAAGAAAAAACAAAAAAACCTGAAGAACACGAATTTTGCATATCGAGAATAAGCCAAAATGTAATGCAATTTGTGAAGACGGCAAGAATTCAATCTCGTAAAAAAATTGCAAAATCAATTAAAATAATTTCATCCAAATTTTAGCGATATTTGCTAAACAATATATAATTTTAGTCTGGAACTAAACTGAATTTTCCAGTCGAAGCAAAATGTTAACCGAAGATACGTTCACTTGTAGTTGTACGGTATTTACTGGTGAAAACTATGGCACATTGCAACAAATATAATATTTACAACAATATATAAAACGAACGAAGAGATACATCCGATTGGAGTATGACATTAAAATACAGACAATTGAGATCCTAAGTAAACTCGAAACAAACCTATTAAGAAACCTAAAACCTAAATCTAACACCTGGTTAAACGAAAACTTAAATCAAACTAAAACATACGGAGAAATCCCAACGAGAGAATATATTGCAAAGCTTGATGTGCGTGTTTAGTTTAAAACTTCGAGTAAGAAACAAAACGGCCAGTCCTCGACACTTTAATAAACCGGTAGGTATAAATTCGTTTCCAGTGCTTGAGAATAGATGATTCACTTTTTTCTCTTTCCTTCACATTTGGTGATAGATTGACATCATTCAAAATTAGTCTATGAGCCCTCTTGTAAAATTAAAGGACTTTGCTAATTGATTGTTGATCACAGCACGACCACATGATGCTAAAGTAGTCAATTATTGGACTTGTCGTGTAGTTGTAAAACAAAATCCTTTGATTAAACGGAAAACTGCATCTTATTTCTTAAGTATTTCTATACGCTGAGAAACATTTTATGAAGAGGTTATCAAATGCGCTTTAAATGTAAGTTCCTGATCTATGTCGAGGCATATTGAAGTTGAACTTGATACATTTTTGAGCTTGTTTTTGTTTAACTTTAAAATAGAAACACAGTGTAACTTGGACTCGATGCGCTTTACTGTAACAAGCATGTTCTTAATCTTAATCAGCCACCATGCGACACACGTCTGACCACGGAGGACAGCTAAGATCTAGGTGTTGATTTTACTGAGGGGTAAAAACCAGAGAACCCTGCGAAGAAACCTTTAAAGTACAAGGGAGGTCAACTACAACTCTACCCACATGACTCGCAACTTCGACTACGGCTGTCATTCCCAGGCGATCAAGTGGTAAGAGCCCGCCCGCTAACAGCACACGCCAACCGTGCTCTCCTGTTCTCTTGGGTAACATTGACAGAACTGGAATATAGAGCGATGGTTTGAGTAGGGGATTGTGCTTTACGATTTTCCAACGCCGAAGGAGTATGTCTGTATCTAAGGAGCGTCAGTAAGTAGACGTGTGAAAAAAGAAGCGAGAGCAGGCGCAGCAATTGATTGTATCGAAAAAGATGGCGGCGGTACATTTAACCACAATGCTTTGCGACTTATAATGTTTTTCTTTATCATGCTAAGATGGATTAAGTAAGCAAGAACTTCGTTCCTAAAGAAAGTTATTTGTTTTAAAACCATATCTTCCAATATTTCTGCAAGAAACAATATTTACTGCACGCAAAGGATTGTGGTTAAATGTACAAGTCGCCATCTTTTTCGGTACGGTCAATTCTCAGAAGGCGGGCGCTGATCTTATCAACTCAAGTTGGTTGATAAGAATTAATTTCCAGTTAAAGGTCTAATTAATTCCCGGATATTTCCTGGATTGTTTTGCCCATTTTCAAACGTTTCGTATAATCGTCCAGCGTTAGCCAGAGGTAAATTACATAAGACAATAACGACGGATGCCGCTCAGAAAGAGTTAAGAGCTAGATCCGACTCCCAAGTCCTATGTATTTTACTCGTCACTTAAACGTCAGTCAATCTTAGTTATCAGAGGGAAAATTTGACGACCGAAAAAAGCTAAGCTATCTGATCTTAAGCAGACATTTATTGATGTAGCTGCTTTATTGCCGATTTGGTCATCGAAGAAGTCTGTGTCACTTTTAAGACCCGCTTATTACGGCATGGACAAATATATTCAATTAACGTCATCATTAAGTAATTGTTTTTAAAAAATCTAACATTTCGTTAACCTTATCATTTCAGAATACAGTACCCCAAGAAAGTTCTCTAAGCTCTTTGAATAATTCTTGTTTGAACTTTTTCATATTTTGGTCCCGGATATAATGTACTTTCTTGCCGGTGCTGCTATACGTTTCGGTGAGGAAATATTTGATTAATGTCAGTGCCCAATACGTAAAGCATTTTTCTCAAAGCCAAGTAAAATATTGTTAGGTGCTCTCGTATATTCCTGCTACAAGGGTTTCATTCGTCAATGTTAAGACGCAACTGAATTGTATCGTTTGCATCTAGATAGAGTCTCAAAATTGCAAACTATAGACTTTTAAATAGATGAATAATTAGCTTTTCCTGTTTGAAAATGGGATTCACTGACCCACCCTGTCTTGACTGTCTTGAACTCGTTTATAATTTGTAGGTTTGTGTAATTTTAAGAAAACATTTGGTAGTGAAATTTGAAAAAACATGTTTAGTTCAGTCTTTAATGGACAACTGTCACGAGTCGCGCATGTACAAACATTTCGTTAAAAGACAATTTTTTCAAGTTTTAGTGCACCAGAACAATGTTGACATGTCGAACAGAACGAAAAATTCCAGGCATAAAAAGCTATTTAACACAAAAAAGGCTCTGGAAAACGGAATGTAAGGGTCGTGAATGGAGGCAAGAAATATCGCAACAAATAATTAATATTAAAGAAGGCAAAAAAAGCGGTTCGACACTTTATGACAACACGAATGACAAAATTATAAAAGTAATGTCAAAGTATATGGAATAAAAATTAAATATTATTCGGTACTTCAGTTCGCTGTTCAAGTGGGATGGAAGTTGTAAGTGCTTCAGTTGTGGCAATATTCTAGATATAAATACCTAACTTTGCAGTGCCGTTCAACCGGGGGATGCCGTTTGATTATGTATTAGTTTATACAGTATTATACAATACAAAGGCCAACTGATTTATTGGCTCTTTCTGTTTAGCTCGATGCTTTGCCGCATCTTGATCTGGAAAAATGATAAAGACAGTGGTGAAGTAAAAAGTCCATGTACAGAAGAATATCGCTGTGATAGATTTGCGTAAGATGTTTCAAGAGGTATTTTCTATTTACGTGAATGAGTTTAGTAACTAGCTTACCGTGGCGCTCTTCTTCTACAAAGACTTATTATTCTCCTATTTATGCTTTTACTTTTGCAAAACGTCAAAAGACTACAAAAATTATTTGCAAGAATATTTAATAATCGGATTTCAAATCGAAGGCATTGCTGATCTAAACAACAGAAGTACACACAATTCACAAGTCAAGTCAAGAATATTGATACAACTAGAAAACGTAGAACATCTATCATTGTCCTTGAACCGAACAGGAATCCTTCATTTACATTTCTACCGCGTGACGTTTCTTGTATATATTTCCGCTATTCTTAATGCCAGGATGGAGTTGCACTATTTTGTTATTTAATATTGTAATTAACACATACATGTATAAATAAATAAGACATCTTATGAGTTATATTATCTACCAAAAATCAGTTTTCATATTCCATACCTCCACTGTTAATTTCAGAGTGTTATAATAGCACCTTCATAGGTGTTAATTCGACACCTTTTGGTGGTGCTAAATGACAAGTGTTATTCTAGCACCGATTTGGGTGCCAATTTAACACCATAAAATCACGAGTTTGTATAAAAGTGCAAATTTAGCACCTTAGATATCTAACACTTTTTTAAGGTGCTAAAATAACACTTTACCTGTAAGTGAAAGTGCTAAAATAACCCCATTTAAAGAGTTAAATTTTGGGTGTCAAATTAGCACCACATAAACACGTTTTTCGCATTCAAAATGGCGGACGATGAAGGAGCGGCGAAGTTTTATAGACAAGTAAATTGGGAAAAATATCGCAATTCTTAATAACGTATTGCTATTTTATATGGTTTAGTAAACACATGACTGTATTCTATTATAGGTGAAGGCAGAATTTGGAAGGATTTTAAATAATAACAAGTTGGTTCGTGATATGGCAAGTATCTTTCAATTGCTGGAGAAGAAAATGATCAAGTATGTTTCCGGGTGCACCAAAAGAAGCATAAAATCCCTGGTAAGCATGATGGAGAGGTTGTTGGAGAGCCAGATAGAGAACCAGGTACATAATTTAAATAATTCTTACTTTTTCATGAGCATATAAACCCAAAGTATCCTGTTCCCAAAATTTACCTTTGGTGCCTTATCCTCCCTATAGGTCCACCATTCATTAGAGCCCCCACTAGCATATTGCTTGTGAATTAACACATTTTTAATTCATATTCTTTTTCTCTTAAAAGAGATGAAGAGTACCGTGGCTGCTTTAATCTTGCAAGATCTATTAATTATTAAAGGAGAAGGCAGCAGAACTATTGTTTCTAAAAATTTGTTATGTAAGTGTTTGCAATTAACAATAAATATAATGTTAAAACGTATTGCTTTTAGCCCATTAGCTGGCAAGGTGCCCGGACATGCCCTACTTTAGTGTTTTACTGTGTCAAACACCAGGGTGTTTTTCTTGTTATAGTTAGTGGTAGGGTACTGCCAGTTAATGGGTTAAGCTATTTATAAACTGTCTGTGAGCCCTTGTCTGAGCCTTAACTTTGGTCTCCATTTTAAAAGTGTATTTAACTACCCCTTTTGTGTTCTAGGCCTGGAACAAAAGGGTAATATCATGTTTGTAAACCATGTACTGTGCCATATAAATAATGTTTTGATTTTTATATTTAGGACGATGAATCGATTGATGAAGAGGTTTCCAAGACAACCTACCCAAGGCTTGTTGGATCTGGAGATCTTGCCCAGGTGGATCCCCTGTTCATTGCTGTAGAAGGACAAATATTACTGGAGTTATCTTCAGTAACCAATAATCAAATACCTATGGCAGTGGTACTCCTCGTTGGTACATTTTGTGTATTAAACATGGAATACACACCAGGTGTATCGAATGTTTATGCCTTCTTGGAGGCTATTATGTTGAGTCGGACACAAGAAGCGAAGAACAGGGTTTCTGTGCAAAAACTTATTAAAGAATTGAACATTACTATTAGCTCATAAACATACACTCGCTCATTGGACAGATAGTATAAAGTAGATAATATACATATTTTTATGCATATATTATAGTTTTTTATACATATATTATTGATAATATACATATTTTTATAAATATTATTGCAGTTTGTGTGCCAAGGAAATACATTTTAGGATATTATGGTGGTGAAATAGCACCATAATCAAGTGCTATATTAACACTAAGGCGTAAGTGCTAAAGTAACACTTAAATCCCGGTTATTATGACACCAAAAATGGTGCTATTTTAACACTTCGCTAGGTGCTAAATTGACACCTTAAATATGGGTGTTAAAATAGCACCCCAAAAAGGTGATATTCTGTACCATTTTATTTAACACCACTTTTGGTGCTAAATTAACACCCTGAAATTAACAGTGTCGGTAAACGATGTGAAAATCTAGGTAAACGATGTGAAAATCTAGTTGAACGATGTATGAATAAAGTCCGACGTTGTCTTAGAGAACCTATTCATTTTATTATCATTTACAACACCAAAAAGGTCTCATATTTTCTGTCAAACAAAGACAAAATTCTGATAATTTACGAAGTAACATTGTTTACCAAATTTCTAGACCTGCCTGGGGTAAAAGATACATTGGTAAAACTGATCGCTGTCTAGAAAAACGTCTTTTCGAGCACAGCATTCAATTAAAAACTAGAGCAGTGGCTCGATATTTTCGCAATTGCCAACATGCCCAACACATCGCTGATTTAAACAACTTATACGTCCGATTAAATAATAATAATTCATCTCTGGAATCATCTCACAATATTAAACTTCTTGTATTTAACAACTCTAGAATCCTTCACTCCTGTAAGACTTACTGTCGGAACATATTATTAATCTTAGAAGCTCTATTAATCCCCGAGCCCGGGCGTAGGGCCTAAGGCCCGGAGCCCGATGAGGGTGCTAATCTCGACAGGCGCGGAGTCGTTTTACACGCGTGGACAAACGTGATATGCGAACGAATTTCTGTGATCTGAATATTTATTTAATTATTTGTATATATGTGTGGACGGACCATGCGCGTTTAAGATTGTGGGACACTGGGGACAATATAGTTCTTGACAAAAAGATTTGACCGAACAACATAATTCATTCTTGACAAAAAGACTTGAGAAAGGAGTTTTGGGGAAACGTATATCACTTTTGAAAGAACCGAAACAAATCAACGACTACATATAAAGCAAAACAACGTCTTGAGTAGAAGGAAACCCGTCAAACCCAAACTCGCGATCGAAAGGAGGAGAAAGCAAGAGTGAAACTTGAAAACCGACGAAGAAATAAAGGCCGGCGAAACGGTTTAAGTTTACGATAAAAATATAGAGCCGACCGCTCTCAGTAATCACAAACATTTAGTGGTAAAACTGTTCGAGTTTCCGTATGTATATCCTATCACTGTTAATTTTGTTTTCTCTTTTGTGTGTCCCTAAAGTATTTTAAACTTATCCATTGCATGTTAGTTTGCTTGCCTGTTGTATTTTTTATCTGTGGCTGCCGTCTTAATATCTTTTTTCAAATAATTTTCTTATTGTAAAACCACTTGTGACTGCTAACGTAGCTTGTCCATAATTGGCATAAAAATCGGAAAAGGAGCAATTTTTCTTTTGTAAAACGTACAAATGCTGTTGAAATATTTATTAGCATGTAGGTGAAAACAATTTGAACACATTGAAATGTCATAAATGAATACTGCCGTGACAGAATGCCCAGTGCCTTTGAAAAATGTTTTCAGATGCTGTAGCGATGTTTTTTTGTAAACATGGAAAGAAATAAGTGTAAAATATAACCCTAATATTTTGAGAACATTTTTCCACCTGCCTCGGTAGTCTGGTGGTTAAGATACTCCGTTTGCACGGTAACATGGTCGAATCGGCAAAAACGATTTCCATATAAGCGGCGGTGACTGTAGTACGATATAGTTTCCACTCATGCTTAGTATCTACTGTATTCCTTTGCTTACGCCGGGAATTTTCTCTTTTTCCGATACAAACGCCTCCTGGCCGCTTGTCAACACAATTCTGCTTACGCTGGATACGTTAACGAAGATTGAAAACGGTTTGTGCAAAACAATATAATTTTTACCAAAAAAAAACGCGCGCTTCTGCATGTTGTTACAGCGCTTCTTTAATTGCAGCACGCAGCAATACAGATAAAAGTAAAATGATTTTACCTTCAACGGCTTCATAATGAATCTTAAATCCTGTAAAGATATAGTTTTCATTCGACGAAAACCTGACCCTCAGGATGTTCGATGTAGAGATGATATCCTGTGGAGGAGTATTCCCACAATAACGTGCAATGTCTCTGGATGTAATGCCATCTTGAATTACGATAAAATCACGATTGCAGTTGTCGTCTATCTCCAAATTGAAAAACACGAAACTCAACTTAATCCGGCGATCTTCAGGTACTCTGATTTCCCACAGTCGTTTCATGTTGTTCAGGTAATTTAAGGGATAGTAAGGGGAAGTAAGGTACCCGGAAGAACTGTCGGATATGTACGTGTCAAATGCTAAATAATAAGAAAAATATAATGACGATTATTGAAATAATTATGGATACAGCGGAAAAATCTATGTAACCGTCGTGCATAATTTCTCTGCGTAAAACTTATAAACAATAATAAACGCTGCTGCAGTGCTGTCAGTTTCGTGCGTTAACGAGGTTGTATGTTGTCGATGCAATTAAATTGCAAAGATGGACAACGTGAGCACAGTCGAGCTGTACCCCTCGTTGTCTATAAAAAAATAGACAATTGTGTGTTGTCATAAAAAGTGAACAATTTTTAAAACTCTCAGAAAATAACGATTTTTCTCATCCCGTTCAGAAAGGGTTTTACAATACCCGCGAGCAAATAAATTGCGGAGCAATATTTCGACAACATTGAGCCGTAACTCGTGAAAGTTTATTTTTACTTCGTGAATAATGCTGTGATACAACCTATAAATAATGTGCCACGCGTCGATAGCAATGAGGTACGGCCATTAACGATTTGGCGCTTCACCACGTAAACAAAGTTTTGCTGCATGCTGTGATTAATAACAAGCGTTATGATAATGAATATTGATTCAAACATTTATTAAATCTAAATTAGGTGTGGCGATAATGTCTTGTTAATTGTTAGCACAATTTTATGATCCGAGAGCACAGTTTGAAACATCCTCGTACCCAGGGTATTATCTCCGCTCCCCCCGTCCCCCACGCTGCGAAAATACCCTGGCACAGGCTGGTCACGTGTCACCAACTTTTTAGGTGATAACAAAAAGGGGTCCTACAAAACATCTCTTTGTCGCATTCAACAATTCAACAAACCAGCGCCATGTGGCAATCATCGAATTGTATCTCTTTTCTCTCTTGTTTGCATTTTGCAATTGTAAACAGTTCTTATTGGAATAAAGTTTTGCGACCTAAGCAAGTTATTTCCTTGGAGAATTTATACTTGGGAAAAGATGTACTGGCTGTCCTTCCGACAGGATACGGAAAGTCATTGATCTTCCATCTTCTGCCTGCTTTGTTGTTTTGTAAGAAGATTAAAGAAACGGGAAGTTCTTTGGAATGCGATCGTTCATTACCATCAATTGTTATTGTCATATCTCCGCTGAATTCCCTGATGAATGATCAAATACATCGCTTGACTGGCCGTAATATTGGTTTGTTAAGCGCGTCTGTACTAAACGTGAAGTATGGCGCCTTGGAAGATGGTGCAGAGAATGTGATATGCGATGTTAACAATCAATTGTGCCAGAAAACCGAGCTTGAAAACGGACACTACAACATCGTGTTTTCTCACCCGGAGTCTCTTGTTTCGTGCAAGTATGGACGAGATTTGATGCTGAGCAAACCATATCAAGATAACGTCTGTGCCGTAGTTGTGGATGAAGCCCATTGTATTTTGGAATGGTAAGTTTTAATTACCTACATACAGTCCGTACTTTCTTCCTGAGCAACTACAGTATGAGCCGGGCTAGCCTGGTTAACTGGGCTCACGCGATTGATTAGGATCTCACTGTGGTTTTAAAACTCGCATAAACTAAATGTATACAAAGAAGAATTGGTTTAGTTTAGATGTAAACTAATCCTAACGTTGGTTAAAATCTCTTTTTGTGGCCGAGGAAAGAATTTCGTGACACGAGTCCGGCTCAATGTAAACAGCCCCTAGAACTTGTGCTATTCAAAAATATGTTGAGTTATTGTAATGGTATTGTTTTAATTCAAGACATCGAGTCTATTTTATTGTGATACATTGTGATACTGTTTAATATTGTGATACTGATATATGCTTTATATGACTTGACGTATCGATGGCATGTCTACACCCATTCCCATAGCAATTGTTGCAAAGACAACTCGTATGGTTGATTGGGAAGAAGTTAGCTGACGTAATATTTCCTCTTTCATTTCATTTGTCTGTGGTGCATGGAATTGTCCAAATAATCGGTTCTTGGGTATTGCAGGTGCAATTGCTGGGTAGTATTGGTGATTAGCAAGAACAGATTCAAACAGGGTATATGCAAATCCACACCATCTGATGGGGAGGTAAATAACTGTGATTGGATAATTTATTGTTGCCAGTAACAAATTCTGGGCAATTGGCTTGAGGATCTCTTCAATGTTATCAATGTCCTGTCCTTTCCTGAAATGTTTTGCATAAAAAATATTTTTTCTGTCAGGATTAGCAATAACATCAATGCATTCTTGATCTGCTTTATGTCCTGTTTGTTGGCAGTTGCTGTCAATGCCAAAACTGGAACATTGGGGAATAATGCACACAACATGTTAAGACGACTATAGTCTTGTCTGAAATCACTACCCCTGAAAATTGAAAGTAAACAAACAGTATTCAGTCGCAATGGTTCACATTGGTCCACCACATACAATTCAATCATTTTACCAGGAGACAGGAAGAGCTGGAAGAGATGGAAAACCTTCTACAGCTGTTTTATATTATAATAACAGGGACATTTCCAAGAACAAACCAGGCATGCAAGATTTGGAAAGAAGTTATTGTCGAAGTGAGGGGGTTTGCCTTAGGGTTCAGTTATTGCAATTTTTTGATGTTAATGCCCCCAAATCACTGAGACCATTGCATGATTGTTGTAATGTGTGTGAGAAACTGTGCTCATGTTCTCTGTGCCATCCAGATCACTGAACATTTATAACATTGCATGTGGTGTAAAAAGATCCTAAACATGTGGTCTTATTGCACATTTTGTCGAATTTAATGTATACTAGAAGATTTATTGTATATATCAACAATTATATGCACATTTGTTGCAGGAAATATTTACCACATATATTTTTTTATTAACAGACATACAGTTTTCCAGTAATTTTTCAAAATTAAAATAGTAAATTCTTAATTGTAACAATCACAATGGCCATGGGTATTTCTGTATATTGTACAGTATATGTAATGTAATTTATTATTGGGATCCTGATAACTTTTAACCCTAAATCACTACTGCACGCATCAGGTCATTCAGGTGGCCTTTTAGTATTTTACTCTGGCTAATGTCAGACAATTTTACTCATCAAAGGAAGCAGTCTAGTAGTGAGAGGGTTAATAATTATAACTGTATTACATGTAGCTCTTTTTTTTTCAATTCAAATTCTTATTTTAATTTAGAAAAGTGAAAAGGTATTGAACTGCTGAGATTTTTTGGAATTGTAGACATTTCAAGCAGAGCCCTTCATCAGATAAAACCTTAATATGTTCTGATAGTAAAAGGGCTCCACTCAAAATGCCATACAGTATTTCATTCTTGAAAATCTTGGCAGTTCAATGCTGTTTCAATTTGTTACAGTCCAACACCTACACAGTACAGAGTACTCAAGCTACTATACTATACTGTCTTATTGTGATAAATACATTAATGTACCTTGTACTATGTTAATCCCAAATATAAAATTAATATAGAATGCTTAATCAATTAAAAGTTTAGAATTATTTACATCTTTTTCATAAGAAGATTTAATAAGCATTCTGTCATAAATTAAAATATCAGCAAACCTTTTAATCAAATAAATGTACCGTAATAAATATCTACAAACTTTAATGACTAACATGTAAACAAGCCACACTTTTCAAAGGAAAAGTTGCTTGGATTTGGACCCTCTTACACTTGACTAGGTTGTCCATAATAGATCTGAGATTTAGTTTCATATATACATGTATATATATATATATATATATATATATATATATATATATATATATATATATATATATATATATATATATATTTCTAAAACTCATTAATAATTCATGAGGAAAACACAAAGAAAATCCATGTTTAATGAGTGTCTGTATACGTGATACAGATTCCTCTTGATTTACATAAGTTTTAGCTTTGATTTTCTCGACTTAGACAACGTTTTTTTAGAAAAATTACTACGCCAATGAACTAACCAAATCGGATCGTTTTAGAAGTCATTTACAGAATTCGTGTCCGTTCTGTATCGGGATACAGGCACTCGGCTTCGCCTCGTGTCTGTATACCCCGATACAGAACGGCCACTCATTCTGTAAATAGTACATATATATATATATATATATATATATATATATATATGAAACTGACAGTAGCGACCATCAACATTTGAGGTAAGCCCACTTATAGTATATATATATACTGTACATGTATATAATTTTATACATAACCATCTAACCCTTAATCCTAACCCAACTAAAAATCTATTAATTAAAACACATAAAATATATTGATTAAATCTATTAATGTAATGTAACTCAAATGCCTGTGCCCAGTAAATGACACTAGTTAGTCATTTTCATCATCACAATCAGCTTCATCTTCCTGACATGGGAAATGCATTACAATGTTTTTCTTGTGTCTGGATAGCCACTTCTCAAAATTTTCTTCTTTCAAGTTGATAAGTGGTTGAATGCCATTAAACGACTTATGAAATCTCCCTGCTGTGTGTTGAAAGGGTCTCAATGCCCTCAAATCAGCCAAAATTAGCTTTTCATCCTCTGCTGATGACCTGTGGCTGTGAGTGGAGGATTGTAAATGCCTGCCAACTTGTTTGTCGAATGCATCAACTATATGTCGTACTCCACCAGATGCTTTGCTTGCTCTGCTGATAGCCTTGTCTGTCTTGTTGGCGCCCATTGACTTGATTAAGGATTTGATGTCCTTATTTCTATTTTCTTGGAACAAATCAATTTCAATATTCTTCCCCATCCCACCTTTCCAATTGATGGTTGATGCTAACTTATTTTGATGAGCTTCTGCTTGTGAAAGTAAAACTTCATTTTGCAGAATAGTAGTGTAGGACTTGGGGCTACGGGCGCCACCGCCAAAATTCCAAAAATTTATTTCTTAACAAAACAGCCACCGAATGGACACATTAGTCAGGAAGCCGTAAAATACTGCCTCTTTTAATCAATTGGAAAAAGGGAGCGTTTTGGGAAAACTAGGCATTTTCCCCCATTTAATATTTTCTCCTATTTTTATTATTTTTTTGAAACACACCGGGGCGATCAATCACTAGGGGAACTGAAAAATAATTTACCCCCTAGGATGGCCATGGAGCGCGGCTTCCTGACTAATGTGTCCATTCGGTGGCTGTTTTGTTAAGAAATAAATTTTTGGAATTTTGGCGGTGGCGCCCGTAGCCCCAAGTCCTACACTACTACACCCTAGAGATTTCCCAATACACCCTGTTAATGATTGAGTGTCGTAGTTTATAACATATATTTTGATACTAAGAAAGAACTTATTCCAGCTACGAAGAACAAAACCATCATATCCGCGTTTGGTTTGGGAGTCGGTGTTCCACGTGTTCCATATGTTTCACTTCGTCCTCGGACTTTTTTCAGTGTTGTATGTGCCGGGCGCGACGCTGTCGCGCCAATATCTTTCCTGCTGACTGCTAGATGTATGGGGTAAATATCTTCCATGCTAACCAGCGAGGGGGTGTCGGCGGGGGTGATATCTTTCTTGTCGACTGGCAGACGTGTAAAACCAATACCCTCCTTGTTAATACCACTGTTGACACCAAAGGCCATTTCTTTTGTCGCTAGTGTTAAAATATTATTATACCCGGGGATTGGCTTTTTTAAAATAATCGCTTGTGATGGTATGAGAATTATGCCTGGTGATATAGCCATATTCAAAACAACGTTGGTGTCTTTTATTGCTCTGCGCATATCTGATATTGTAGTTGTTGGATCACTTTGTATGATGGTGTTTTCTACTATCTTTCTGAAAACGTCTTGTGTTTGTGAGCTTTTTGCACCTTTGTTTACAATGGACCACCTTGTTTTAGCCTGAGCACCTAGTACACTATAGACGAATGACTCGATTGACTCCTGTAAAAGCTTCTGACCTAAGGTTGTTATCCCATTGCTATAATATGGGATAAAACTTAAATAGTCGTGGGAGCTATACTCTTTAGTCCCTGTGAATATCGAGGTGTTACCATTACCATCTGGGTTTACACTAGAGTAGTCAAAGTGTTTAATTGGTATATAGTCTTTCACAGCCGCTATATTGTACTCACCTATTAGTGACGGGTTTTTCATAAGTTTCAGAATAGTGTAATACAGATGATACCTAGCTATCGTGGTTATAATCTTGGGTACCTGGTCTGAGTCAGTCAGGTGCTTTATAGATACACCAGAAAGAAAGGTGGCGATATACGTACTAGATATCATCGCGAAATAAGGCTCACTCTCGTAGTCGAAACTGGCTTTAACGGATGTCGTCAGTAGGAGAGTTATCATTAAGTGTTTTACCGTGGGACCATGAACTTACTATTGGTTTGAAGTTTGGCATGAAGTAGTCTTTTTCGTTGACGTATATTCTAAAGTTATTTATGGGAAATTGTAGAATAACTGGTGATTGAAACCGGCTGTCTTTTTCATACTCGCTAGGGTTTGATGGATACCTTAGGTGAGTAAAATTAGGTACTACGTTACTGGGTGACCATATGATTGGGAACCGTCTTGTCAGCTGCTTTTTAATCTTATTATCTGTCAGCTGATGGGAGGGTGGTTTCAGATACTTCCAACCATCAAACCCAGGAGCCTTCATGTTGTAACCATTATACCACACGTTCACCCCACCACCATCAGACAATGTGAACTCCAACTTATCCAGCTCGGCGTTTGGGTAATCCATTAGCAGATGATTTTTTTTCCGGTCAATAGCGCCAGGGTACATCTTTTTAAGAAAGTCCCTTTCCTTTTGCCCCTTATTTTTATTTAAAATATTAGACTCTGGGTGCTCTCTTCTGTATTCGTCCATTCCTATATAATATATTGTGTATAACACGTCGGGAGGCTGTCGGATTACACTGAACCCCCGGTTTCCTCCACTGTTTTTGTTTTACGCCGGTAGACATGTTTTCCCACAGTAATACCTCCAGATAACAGTCCGAGACATGGTAAATACGGTGTGATCATCGCCACAACTTTCCCAACATCATTTTTTAACAGTTTATCATTTTGTAGCTCGATGTCCAGCGCCTCAGAGCTCTCCACAGCGTCCAAACCCCCGAGAACATTAGCGAACCTACTAATCAACACATCAGTCAGAAACTGGTTAGCTCTTTCCATCCTTCTAACCTCGTACTCAGCGTACAGCTTATCCACAACTTTCGCCGACGCTTTTTTGATGTAGCTGACTGACTGAGTCACCTCACCATCCTCCGATAGTTTTACCAAATCGCTTCTCTTCTTGTTGGTGTCGTCAGCAGTTGTCAGGTTGTTGTGGGGCTTTTTAGGTGTCGGTTCAGTTTCCTCAACCTTCTTCAATTCATTGACAAGCTCATCGGCGAGGCTGATAACCTCAGTTTCCACCCCGACGCCCAGCCCTCCGTCCGGTAAGGTCGCGGACCCTTTGATCCTCTTCACAGCTTTTACCGGTTTGGCTTTCCTTTCAGTCATCTTACTACGGACCAGATTTCGGAATGACCACCTTATACCCGTACGGATGCCTTAGTGTGACCTCAAGCCTAGCGTATTTATTTTCTTTTAACTTCTCGGTTACCTCCATAATTTCGTCCCTACCTAAACCACCCAGGTAGTCGTCAGTAATGACCTTCATGTCGGCCTTATTAGGGTTGTAGAACGTTACCAGCTTACTGATATTTTCCCTATAAGGTTTTGTGATAGCTGTTAGCTGTTGTGTGATTACAATAGTTGACAAATTGTAGTGTCGGGCGCTGAACGCTAATTTGACCAGCTCACTTGTCCTATTCTTCACAGTTTGTCCACTAGCACAGTCGTCGAGGATGATTAGTGTTTTGGAGCCTTTAAATACTTCGACGATGTGTCTCAGTATAATCCCAACGTCATCCTGACTACACTCTGTTACGACGAAGTCCGGGTCATCCCTATACCTCCAAGTAGTATAGGTTTTGTTCCAGCTGAACGTCGGACAGATAAGAACGATGTAGTCAAAGAACCCGGGGTACTCATCCTCCAACATTTTCAGGAGACACCAAGTTTTCCCACAGGCCGTCATACCAGTAACCAACATGTTAAACGGGTGGTCCATTTAATACTGAATTGATTTTAGATTTCTATTTACCATATTCACCAGACCATCACTCAACACGAAGATTCGGCAGACTACATTAGCCGCGGTCACCTTTTTAACGATCTCAACCAAAACTCCAGACTGTGTGTTGACAATTTTTTTTCCAGTCCCGACATTTTCTCTATCTTCGATGCTTCTCAAGTCAATCACCAGAGCGAAGGCGTCTTTATAAAACTTCTGGATTGTCATAAACTGATCAGACTCTTCCCCCCCACTGAACAGTCTCTTGGCCTCGGAATAAAACCTATTCTTTGGAATCCCTTGACTGAAGACGGCGTTGGGCACACCCTCAATTGTTAGCTTAACACTCTCAATGTTTGGATAGACATATTCTTCACTATCAGTTCGGGTTTTATTTGTGAACATCATCACAATCCCCTTCATTGACTTCCGTGGGAGGTTAATATTTTCATTTATCAGTGTCGCTCCAGCCGCCCATTCAGTCGACTTCATCAACGTCACGTGTTCGTAAGACAGCGATCGGCCGGCTGTGTACAGCGAGGTTATTTCATTAGCGATGTCATAGTTATCGATCGTCTCGTACTCCAGTTCAAGGCCCTCCACTGTATACCCATCAACAGACTCACTTGTCTGAGCCACCATAATATCACTCGCCTTTGGTAATGTAACTATGTAGCGGAAGTTGTTATACATTTCAAAGGGAGCGTAGAGCCCGTGGTCCTCAAGGATTTTATCCAGTTTTACTTTGAGTTTTGTCCCATACACCGAAAACATCAGAGCGTCAGCCAACTTCTCAGCGTCCCCAGAGGAAGCCCCACTGTCATCCTTGGAGATTAACTTCCTCAAGTTCTCTGAACCAATTCCATATTCAACCCTCCGATCCCTCACACTCTTTGATAGCCAGAGATCCTTGTACACACTAAAAACACTTTCACCAGTGTTATCGTAAACAGTCTCGCCAGCTAGTTTGATCACTAACCTTTCGAACAGGAGTCTGGAAAGATTGTTTAAAAACCACGACTTGGCGTTAGCGTTCTTGAAGTCGAACAATAGGTGAAAGCTACCTGGCACCAAACAGCTATCGGGTTTTAGCTTTGGTATGTCGATGTAGAGGTCCCTCACCAGGGTTGACTTTGTTGGGATTCATTGTGACGACATGTCTTGTCCTGCTTCCCTTAATCTCTGACATCCTCGCCCGTCTGAATCCGGGTGATAGCTCTATTTGACTTCTGTTGGTCATATACTACATGACAGATTTTATTTCCTACTTTTTCTGTTTTTCCAGTAGTCATACAACAACCACACAGTCGCCACAACAAGAACCCACAGATTGTTGGCTAACCACCCAACGCCTTTCGCTCCCCAAGTCAGAACCTGTGCCAACAGATTGAACAGTGGTGCCAACAGAGGTCCAACCTTCTTAGCCAGGTTAGCCAACGCCTTTCCAAAGCCACCGATGGCTTTACCCCCACGTGAGACAGCTTTTCTAGCAGCCACAACCACTGTAGTCACAATTCCAGCTATGGAGATGGCTACAGCAGACAGGCCAATCATATTTTCCCTGGCCCATTTCTTGAATCTTTCCAACCTACTGAGGTCATCGTTCTCCACCACATCAGTCAATATTGACGTAGCGTCAGGATGCTCTGGTCTCTCGCCGATCCTAGCTCTCACACTATCTGCTTTAAGCTCAGCCATTCTTCTGGCGGTGTCATAGAACTGTTTTCTAAGGGGGTGGGCCTCACCATCCATCTCCGATGCCATCCGCCTATAGTGATCGGCTTGTATATCGAGATATTGGATTTGCTCCTCATCACTACCCTGTGGTTCCATGGTTCCGGCTAACTCCCTGACCTCCTGTGGGTCTATATACAACCCCTCCCTCAGAAACGTCAGTCTCTCCTCAAAAAGTGTGTTCTGGTCGTGGAGCCTATCGGAGTACTCACGTTCGATTCTCACGAGGTCATCGGAACCTGTGTCTGGGTTGTCGGCAATTTCCTCAATCGCTCCTCTGACCGTTTTGGAGTGTTCTCTCTCAGCTTCCTTCAGAAGTGACTTAAATTTCTTAACAGATTTCCCATTCTTTTTGTCTCTGCTGAACCTCATACCACCCCCTTCGTTTTTCACCAGAACCTTGTCTCCTTCAAATCGAAACCCGATTATAGCCCCGTTCTCACTGTTGGAGTAGGGGGTAAGTCCTTCCACCAACTCTGTGGAGGCTTTGCCGTCCTTCTTCACCACCTCAACACCCAGGACCTTCTTCAGGACTCTTTTCACAGTCGCCGTCTCCGAGTTTCTGACCGCCCCAACATCCCGTGAGGGGCCCGGTATGTCCCCACTAACTCTCACCACATTGTCCACGGCGTAGTCGTCGGAGGTGAGGGCTTGGAACCGACGCTCCAGATCCTCAATTCCTTGGAAACTTGTTTCACCAGTTTCCTCACCATCACGTCCACTTGTGCCCTCCTCTCCCCCAAGATTATCCAATTCGAGGTTATCATATCCTCCTTCAGCCATTATACACTAACCCACGTTACATCGAACGACGCTACGTCGTTCACCCAATATACAGCTCGAGCAGGACAGCTCCAACATTCCCAGGGCCATTATTTCCCCTTACCCTGAAAGTCATCTTGTTATAAACACCCTTCTGAATCTCAACTTTCGACTCAACGTCAACATAGTGCTGTACGCTCCCTTTCAGACTCTGTTCAGAGCTAATTGGAAGAGTGCCAATTAAATTACTCCTTTTCCCATTGTTCAGACTTTCCCCACTTTCAACAGCGTCACATAAAATCTCGACATACCTCAATCCTCTATTGATGTCCACCTGGTTTGGACTCTCCGTCCACACATCACTACTAGTTATTGTATCACTTTCATTAAACCCCAGAAGAAGACCCATCTTTCCCAACTTTAGGTTCTTTGACGTCTTTATTCTAGATGTTCCGTTGTAGACTCTCTTTCTGAAGTCGATTGTTCCACCGTAGTCCTTCGCTAGAGACTCGATGAACATCTCCAACTTACCAAAGTCCAGATAACCTTCGGGAGCTGACGCCCACTTACCATCGAATGATACTCTGTCGTTCAAACCCGTTATTATATTATTATAGTTCCAGAATACTGTTGCCTTCTTCAACATTATTTGTGCTTTCGGAGAAGTCACCACAACAGACTCATCAAAATAAACAGTCTTTTCACCGTTTTCAATGAACAATGTTAACTTCACCATCCGACTATACATCAACCCAGGTTCTGTATATCACTTTCGGGTATCCATGAGTTGTGTTTGTCATCGTAGCCCGACCACTTGACTAGTGCCATTTTCCTTCCCGCTACTTTCTTTCTTTTCAGTATTCTCTCGACTCTGTAGACGTCGTCCTTCTTATCCACAGGCGACAGCTCTTCCTCATAGAACTTTCCAATAATCGGCTCACCCTCATCGTCCTCAATCTCATAAACGTTTGGATCACCACGAATGACTTTCGCCACCCTGAAGATTTCCTCAGTGAAGTTAGCTTCATAACCCTTCGTAAATACACTTTTATACTTTGTCACTCTCACGGTGTTTCCGACTTTAAACTTGGGTAAAGGGTGATCACCAAAGTGGTGACCGAATAATGTGTTCCAAACTTGGTCCTCGTTAGACTTATCCACGTCCTTGGGCTTAGTCAATGTAGCACTGTGTTTTGTGTTGTTGTACCCTTCGACGAGGTCGTCCAGGACATCGATCCATTTATACGTCCCCTTGGTGTAGAAATACTTCCACATCACAGTTTTTAGTGTTCTGTTAAATCGTTCGACAACTGCTGCTTTTTTCTCCGAGTATGTACTGAAGTATTTAGTTCCCCGTTCCTTCAGGAGGTCCTTCACACCGACATTGTAAAACTCCTTTCCGTCGTCGAACTGGGCTAGGTCGGGATAACTACCAAATCTGTCTTTGAACTGTTCGAATAGCTCAGTCACGGCCCTAGTCATATTAGTTTTATCCTTCCTATAAACGGGGATGGCGAAGGCATACCTACTCAAAATCTCAACAGCTGTCAGGATCCAGTAATACCCTTTGTTCTGGTTCTTGTACTTCCCCATATCAACCAAGTCCATCTGTATCTGTTCACCGAGGTGGCTGACGAACGTTTGTCTAAACTTATGCCTTCTCACAACCGGTTTATACCTCGTGTATGTGTCCTGTGTTTTCAACCAGTTCCCCACCACCTTCCTACTCACACCAATACCCTCTTCCAGTGCCTTCTGGTACAACCGTTCAGCTGACTGATATCCTGTTTTCGGATTGTAGTAGATTTCTCTCAACCCCTGTTCCAGCTCGATATCCTCACCCATATAACCTAAGCTATAATGGAAGAGTTCATGAGAAAGTGCCTAGGGCTCAGAACGGAGTACGTTCACACTACCGACACGCGCGCGCCTGATAGACAACCAGAGCTCTTCGGCGGCTCAAAAATACTACTAGTCCTAACAGCCTGATCCCAGTGTCTGGGATCATACTCAGTAAATACACCCTACTATAGATGAGTCTGTTTTATGGCTACAGCAGGCCGGATACGGTGACCAAGAAAGAGTTCGACGATAAATTAAAAGCTTACACAAAGACCAACAACTACAAGGTCATCTTTGACTTGAACGTAACCAGAGCCAGTAAGAACGCGTTCGCTAAATTCCCCCCACTCATTGATTACATCGAAGACAGGGACGGTGAGATCCACTCATCCATGTTTTGGAGACCAACTAGTATCCCCCCACAACTAAATACCGCCGGTGACCACCACTTCCTTTACCCTGAGGTGTTAGTGAAAACGGCCTTTCTCGCTAACGTACCCAGATTCATGTTCTCCGATGTCTCGGTTTTCGTTGTAGTAAAAAGGAACAGCGTAAGATCGGCGTCGACCCAATGGGAGGTTATCATTTCCAATGATGACGGTAACTACGACAAAACCCTTGGGTATAAAGCTGGGGTGAATAACAAACTGGTCTTCGGTGGGTCGTCCCCCGCTAAGTCTAACGAGTGTACAGTTCCAGCGAAGTTCATTGGAAAGAAGAGCTTGATATCCATCCACTGGCTTTCCGGGCTTAGGGTGTCACACGTTAGGATAAACGGTGAGATACTAAAAGACTCATACTTTATTAGTAACTTCGATCAAATAGGGAAACCTTATCTAGGTGTGTTCGCGCTAAACGACCGTGGAAAGTGGTATTCAGACATCAACTTTTACGGTGTGAAGATTGTGGAGGGCCGTCTGGGAAACGCTGAGATCGGGAAGATCTGTAATAAGATGATGGTTGAGTATGATCTATAGTAAATGAAAATAAGTCCGAAAAGAAAAAGCGTTATAAGCTTCAACCACATTGGTGAAAACCTCAATGACACCGAAGTAGACAAACTACGAAAGCTTTACTCATATTACCACAAACTGGCGGTGTGTTACAAATGGAAATATACCCGGCTGAAGAGAATAAGACTAAGCCTCGAGACGGTCAGCATTGGGTTAACTGTAAACCGGAGGGATAGCCGGTTGTCCTTGGGGTTATACAAGAGCTATGGTCAGCCACCGAAGCCTGCCGGGTCTGGTTAACTATCTCTGGTATGTAGACGTCCCGACTGCCCACACGAGCCATCCAACCATAGAATCCACTAGGAGTTCCGTTGAGTTCATTGATTAGAAATGATTCATCCGGACCGAAGTTTTCCCAATCGAGGGTTATTACCTTGGTTCCTTTGGAGTGAAGGAGTTCAACCGTTTCCTCCATATATATTTGTATTCGCTTAAGATAGCTTTCTGTTACACCGGCTTCACACTTCCTGTTTCTTTTAACCATTCGTTGATAGCAGGTGTCGGCTGAAGCCTCCAGAACGATCAGGGCGTCAGGCCTCGGGAGTAGATCATTCAATTTGTGGAAAATCTTCTCATAGTTGGAGAACTGTTCATCGGAGATCCACCCGTTGTACCGGCAGGTTTTGGCGAAAGTCAGACAGCTGTGGTGTGTCCGCTCCATAATCACACTCTCTCCCTCGTTGATTAACTCCAAAGCCTTCAGGTAGGCGTTGATCCTTTCGTCAAGGAGCCAGGTCTCCATTTCATATGCCCATCTCCCTGGGTCGGTATAAAACTTTTCGAGGTATGGATTGTTATCAACTGGCTCTTCGATAAGATGGTAGTGGTTTCTTCTAGCGAATGGTTTCACGAACGTTGTCTTCCCCACACCGATGTTTCCGTCGAGGGCAACGAGTCGGGCACCTTCCAGGAGTTTTAGGTCCACACAGTTGGTCATTATACACAGCGTTCATAATTTAGGCTTAGACCTTTCGTATATTATACATGACCGGCGAAGCCCCAAAAAATTTCAGACGGCTCATACTAGCTGTCTTCCATGGACTTAGAAGAGTTATCAGAGTCTTCGGACATTGTGTCAGAAAGAATGACAAAGGTGAGTACTACGTAACTGAATCTGTCAGTTGCTGGGAGACGACTCCAGAGGTTCCTACAGATCAACTGACAGACGGCCTCACAGACCTTATAGATCAACTGGCAGACGGCCTCACAGACGGAACGTAAACTAATATATAGATGTCTGACGGAACTGAGCCCGGAACACTGAAGACAGAGATGGAAACGCCTAAAATAACATCAGTGACCAAGACGGAGAGAGTCAAAGACCCGAAACGGGTGGCCGCGGGTAAACGACTGGCACAGATATCAAAGGAAGCCAAGGAGAGGAAAGCCAGGGAACGGCTGGCGGCTGAAACTGGATATGGTCTCCAACTCGGTTGGTCGGTCAATTATGGTTACTTAATTGGAGCAGCTGGATTGGTTATCGGTGGGATCTCGCTTTATTATAGTATACTGAAGGAGAAAAGAGAGGTTCAGAGGTTGGAAACCATCGAAGAGAAGACAATGGGCGAACCACAGGGCGTTACCGTTAGACGTGGAACTCAAAGGGCCCGGGTCTCCACGGCCGGCATGGCCGGCACTCCAGTTTTGGATAGTTTTGATGAATGAAATATAGACTGTAGTATAATGTCAACCGTTGACCGGAAAGAACTGTTGAACGAACTCTACGACGCTCTTCTGATTACGAGTGGGGCTGTGGGGGTCTCCATGGTTTCGAAGAAAATACTGAGGGAACCTTTGGGTACTCCCGAGTCGGTGAAAGGTACTGTTAAGCTGGCTCTGGCCGTTGGACTTAGCACGGTTGGGATCAAGTGGGCCCAATCGAAGGGGTATTTACCAGTTGATCCGTTCGGGACCAAGTAGTCACCCAGAGGATTGGGGGGGGCTAAGGAGAAGTCAGGACCGGGTGGCATAAGATGGGTGACTGTGAAATTTGTGGAAAAATATTCACCACTAAGGGGAATCTCAACCAACACGTCAGACAGGTTCACAACAATGAGAAAAACTACACATGTGGGGACTGTGGGAAGGCGTTCTCGAGGGGAAACGATATGAGGAAACACCGTGGGAAAGCACATGGGGTTGTGGTGGTAAGGACTGTAACGAGAGTTGAGACCGTAACGAGGTCCGAAACGAGAGTTGAGACGAGAGTTGAGACCAGGTTGAACCTACAGACCGCCCGTGGGTCTAGGGGGGAACAAGACGTTGAATATGTCCTACGCGTTAACAATGTTGGATACATCAGGGAAAAGAAGTTTGATAGATTAGTGGGGTTGGGTGGTGGTCTCCTGAGGTATGACTTCGCGATACCTTTTGATGGTAGTTTCTTATTAATTGAGTACGACGGTGAACAACATTTCAGACCCACCCAATGGGGGGGTATTAGCGTAGAAGAGGCTGAGAAACGCTTTGAGAAACTACAAAGACATGACAGAATGAAAAATGATTACGCCAGGTCATGTGGTTATCCCTTACTCAGGATTCCGTTTTGTAATGGCCATAGTGTCCACCAGATGGTGAGGCGGTTCCTGAGGGATAATGGATTGATTCGCTGATTCGCTGAATATTTATTAGTTTATAAATGGCCAGTCTAGTTATTGGTGGATTGTTCAACGCTGTAGCCTTCGCGGGTGCTGGATTCCTGTTCTCAAAGTTAAATCATGGTGGATATGAAACTGAAATCAAAAGGCATAACCAGGCGCTCGAGCAGCTGGCCAAAGCGAAGGAAAAATGGTATGAAAACGAGGTGGGTAAAAAGGATAAGGTACAAAGGCTGAGACAACAGCTGTCTGACGCCAACGCGGATATCAACACAACGAACCACGCTCTGGATCTGTTGAAATCAAGTCTGAAACAGGCTGAAACTAAACTCCACCTCTCCCAGATGAAATACGATGGGCAATCTTTCAACAGAGAGCCTGAGTTGCCTGACTATTACAAACCATCGGGTGAGATGAAAGAGTATGAAACATTGTTTGTTGGGTCTGTTGGTCTGGTTGGTGGATATTTGATGTTTAGGCTGATTTTGGTCTAGGGGATTTTGATGACTTAGGGGTATAATGTCTACGGCTAATACTATTTTCTGGTCGGGTTTACCAAAAGGGTTGGATAACCTACCGGAGTCAAGCGTAAAATGGATTTGTAAACAAATGGGACTTAAGTTAGTAGACGACAACCACCTGTCTGGTGATAGTTCTGCTCTACCCAGGCGCGACAGTGTCGCGCGCGACACTATCACGCGCGACACGAAACTGTGGTGTGGGGAGTGTTCAAGGTTCCGTACTAAGGTGAGTAGTGGGGTGTTCTCCTGTCCGAGGTGTGGTGAGACGGAGTACGGGTATGTATTTGGGAAGTATATGGCGGCCGCTGTCCCCAAACGGAGTGAACACTCGAGAAACCGTTGGATGAAAAAGAGACTCACCGGAGCCGTTGGGGATAGGTTTATTGATATAATTCTGGATGACTTCTCCAGGGTCCTCGGTGTGATGATAAAAAAGGGTCTGATAAAAGGCCGTAACCTCTCCGGATATAACTATTACATCATCAGATTGTGTTCGAGAAGAGAGATTGAGTTACTGAGTAATCTGAAGGATCTTAAAAAGGGAAAGACGAAGGATAAATTTGATAACAATCTGTTTGGGGTTGTGTATGAGGAGCTTGGTTGGGGCTGTACCTCCGATGAGTTTTATAGTGAGTGGCTATTGAGGCTCCGGAAGGGAGCCGCGCCTAACAGAATATAACTACCTTTTGTTATAATGAGCTCCGACGCGACAGTGTCACGCGCGACAGCGTCGCGCCTGATCCATCGGGGCGACAACTTAGACCCTGATATGTTTGATTATTCCGATGATGATATAGATCCCCGTCTCTACGAGAGGTTGTTCGGTTATGACATAGACCAATTAGACAGAGCCCTGAGGGGTAAAACCAAGTCGTTCAGGTGTGCTGTTGTGTCCCAAGACCCATTAGAACAGGTGAATACCCTCGGGGACAGTGTGTCCGCGCTCCTACGTCGGGAGTTGAGGGAAATGAGGGGGTTGAAGTTCGCTGAAACGTTGGTTGTAACACTTGAAAAAGAGGTACCCGGTGGAAGGACTTATAAGACGGCTCACTTCAATAGCCACAACAGAACTGTAGTCAGCAGTACTGGGATTGCCCGAGACGTCAACGTCGCGAATGAGGAGGTAATAGTCGGGATATCCCGGTGGATAAGTGAAGGATCTGGTTGGAGGGTGGACTCAGTCGACGGTCATTATATAAATCTGACTGTATACAGCCCACTGGAAGGTTCTAGTTATATAGACCTCCCTAAGGAGTTGAAAAACAGTCGGAAGGGACTGATTAATATTAAGAACAATGATGACAAGTGTTTTATGTGGTGCCACCTGGCTCACAAGTTCCCGGTGACAAAAGACCCACAAAAGGTGTCCAAATACCGTGGTCATGTTGACGATTTGGATTATAGTGGAGTCAGCTTCCCAGTAACCCAGAAACAGTACTGTCGGGTGGAGAGACAGAATGAGATACGTATAAACGTCTTTGGTTATGAAGGGAAACTAACCTTTCCGGTTTACATCTCAAAGGAGGGGTTTACTGACTCTATGGAGGTCCTTACCATAACCAACAAGGAAAACAAACAACACTACGTCCTCATCAAGGACTTCGACAGATTCATGTACAATAAAACAAAACATAAGGAGAGAAAACACCATTGTATGTACTGCCTTCAATGTTTCAGTTCACCGGAGGTTCTGGACAGACATAGAGTAGTGTGTATCACCATAAATGGTAAACAGGCTGTTAGGATGCCTAAGGAAGGTAAGAACGTGTTGAAGTACTATAATTTCCACAAACAGTTGAGCGTTCCGTTTGTCATTTACGCTGACTTCGAGGCGATCACTGAGAAGGTCTTTGGAGACCGAACTGGAACCCCGAGCCCAAAGAAAGCGTACATGGAGAAGTACCAAAAACACATCGATTGTGGCTATGGGTATAAGGTTGTCTGTTGTTATGATGATAGGTTCAGTAAATCCGTCCAGGTGTACAGAGGTCCAGGTGTCGCGGGCGACACTGTCAATAAGTTCATCGGTAAGATGTTGGAAGAAGTAAAGTACTGTAAAAAGATAAAGAAAAAACACTTCAACAAGGACATGGTGCTGACTGAACATGACGAAGCGGACTTTAGGGACGCTAAAAAGTGTCACATCTGTGGTCGGGGGTATACGGTGGATGATGTTAAGGTTCGGGACCATTGTCATGTAACAGGAAGGTACCGGGGATCGGCTCACCAGCTTTGTAATAGGAGTTACAGACTAACTGATAAAATCCCTGTGATCTTCCACAACCTGAGGGGTTACGACAGCCATCTTATTATGGGGGAAATTGGGAAGTTCGGACAGGAAATTAATGTCATCCCAAACAATATGGAGAAGTACATGGCTTTCATGTTAGGTAAGAGTCTCGTGTTTCTGGACAGTCTTCAGTTTATGGGTAGTTCCCTGGATAAACTGGTTGGAAATCTCCCAAAGGAGTCGTCCGCCTTCAGGTATACGGCTGAAGAGTTTGGTGAAAGGGTGGATTTAATGAGGACGAAGGGTGTTTACCCCTATGACTACATGGACAGCTTCGACCGGTTCGGAGAAACGAAACTCCCACTGAAGAGTGAGTTCTACAGCATACTGAATGATGAGGGGGTGTCGGATAGTGATTACCAACACGCTCAGGAGGTCTGGAGGGCATTCGAAATGAGGACGATGGGGGACTACCATGATGTGTACCTGAAGTCGGATGTTTTGTTATTGGCTGACGTCTTTGAGAACTTTAGGAAGACTTGTACCCAGTACTACAAATTAGATCCATGTCACTACTTCACCTCTCCGGGATTGGCCTGGGACGCTATGTTAAAGATGACGGGAATTAAGTTGGAGTTAATAACTGATATTGATATGTTCCAGTTCATTGAGAAAGGAATGAGAGGTGGGGTTAGCTACATAGCTAACAGATATGGGAAGGCGAACAACCCACACATGAAGGGGTATGACGAAAACGAGGCTGTAAAGTATATAATGTACCTCGACGCTAATAATTTGTATGGTTGGGCTATGAGTCGGTGCCTCCCAACCGGTGGGTTCAGGTGGGCTGATGGGGGCCAAAGCCCCAACACATTTAATTGGGAGAACCTTTCTGAGAACAGTGGGACTGGGGCGATACTCGAGGTTGATCTGGAATATCCAGAAAAACTCCACGACCTACACAACGACTACCCGTTAGCTCCCGAAAAGATGGAAATAAAAGAGGATATGTTGTCTGACTACTGTCAGAAAATCAAGAAGAAATTTAACGTCAGTGTTGGTGGTGTTAGTAAGCTGGTAACCAACCTAACCGATAAGAAGAAGTATGTCATTCACTATAGGAACCTACAGCTATACGTCGGGCTTGGGATGAGGGTAAAGAGGATCCATCGGGTTTTGTTGTTCGATCAGTCCCCCTGGTTGAAACAGTACATCGACTTCAACACGGTGAAGAGAACCGCCACTAAAAACGCCTTCGAGAAGGACTTCTTCAAGCTGATGAACAACAGCGTCTTCGGTAAGACGATGGAAAACTTGAGAAAGCGTGTGGACGTCAGATTGGTCGCTAGTGAAGAAAAGCTGTTAAAATTGTCTTCCAAACCAACTTTTGTATCTGTCAAAATATTTAACGAAAACCTGGTTGCCGTTCACAAAATCAAGGAGGTGTTAACATTAAACCGACCGGCTTACGTTGGCATGTGTATTTTGGATTTGTCGAAGACGTTGATGTATGATTTTCATTATGGCTATGTGTTGAAAAAGTATGGAAATAAAGCCAAGTTGTTGTTCACGGATACGGACAGTCTGACATATGAAATTGAGACGGAAGACGTCTACAGAGACTTCTGGGCTGACAAGGGTATGTTTGACAACTCAGATTATTCAGAAAGCTCGCCATACTTCGACAAGTCAAATAAAAAGGTTATTGGGAAGATGAAGGATGAAGCGGCTGGCGTTCCCATAATAGAGTTCGTCGGCCTACGAAGTAAAATGTATTCGTATTTGAAAGAAAACAACACAGGTGGCAAAACCGCGAAGGGGATTAAAAAGAGTGTCACTAAGAAACAAATCAAACATGAGAACTACAAAGACACACTATTTAGTCAGGGGCTGATGTTCAACAAAATGAAAACAATTCGTAGTGTCAGACATCAGCTGGGAAGTTACGAAATAAACAAGATATCACTTTCATGCTTCGACGATAAGAGGTATTTGTTGGAAAATGGAGTTAACTCCTACGCGTACGGACACAAAAATATTTAACTGATACAACATAATCTCCATCACAGTCACCAAATCCTAAATCTCCCCACAAGTAACCCCAAGCCTCCGTGTTAGTTCCCCCAACCTGACACGACAACGAAACCAAAACCAAAACCAAAACCAAAACCAACTTTCAAACCAAAACTCTAATTTATGGGTTGTAAGCTGGTTGGTTAACGGACTACGCGTAATCCACTGGGGAAACCCCTTATATTAAACATTCGTTGTGTAATAATACCAATCAAGCGTTCACACGGTTAATAATTAACTAGTGGGGGTAATTTACATACGGTTGGGAGGCGCCACCTGCTCTCGGAAAGTAGTGGCGGAAAACCCCGTAAACCAACTAAACTCCATGGTCCTCCTTTTCGTGTTGGGTTAGGCCTCTCTTACTCCTGAACTCCACTCCACACATTTCACACTCATGTTTCACCCCGAGATGCTCCGACTCAATGTGTTGTTTGAGCTGGAGTTTTCGTCGGCTTTTATAGTCACACTGGCCACATCCAAAGTCAGAGGCGTGAATAAGGTCTTTATGAAAGTCCAGTCCAACCTTCAAACTATATTCCAACCCACACGGTCCACATCTGTAAGTCTTAACCTTCAGATGTATGTTTGTAATATGACGGCTCAAACCTGACTTTGAAGCATAAAGCTTATGGCAGATGTCACATTTGTAGTCAACAACCTTGAGGTGTACGTTCTTAATATGTCTATTCAGACTGGACTTAGCGGCGAAGGATTTGTGGCATATTTCACACTCAATCATTAACAGGGTGTATTGGGAAATCTCTAGGGTGTAGTAGTGTAGGACTTGGGGCTACGGGCGCCACCGCCAAAATTCCAAAAATTTATTTCTTAACAAAACAGCCACCGAATGGACACATTAGTCAGGAAGCCGCGCTCCATGGCCATCCTAGGGGGTAAATTATTTTTCAGTTCCCCTAGTGATTGATCGCCCCGGTGTGTTTCAAAAAAATAATAAAAATAGGAGAAAATATTAAATGGGGGAAAATGCCTAGTTTTCCCAAAACGCTCCCTTTTTCCAATTGATTAAAAGAGGCAGTATTTTACGGCTTCCTGACTAATGTGTCCATTCGGTGGCTGTTTTGTTAAGAAATAAATTTTTGGAATTTTGGCGGTGGCGCCCGTAGCCCCAAGTCCTACACTACTCAGAATGCTGATCAGCATTTCAATGGCATATGCATTGAAACCAGAAGCAGAGAAGAAGTGAAGAAGCAGCTGCTTGTGGAGTGTGGCTAGGTATTCACCATTTCCTGAGGACACTGCATCTTTGAAATCAGCAAGTATCATGTAGCTAATCATAAGATTGACAGCATAGGATAGTATGCCATCATCTTCTGTTGAACTTTCAAGTGTGAGGAATACATACTTATTCAAGAACTTGTTGATAATTTCCAAATACTCAACCTTTTGTTCTTCTGTTGATAGATGTGCATGCACTGGGAAATTACTGTTTGGTTTTTGGCTTGTGTTTTCTATTTCGAAGAACTCAATAAGTGCCTCAGTTACATAGCACTTGCCAACACTTAGGAAAAACTGTTCGCAATCCTCATAATGTTTAACATCAAGAGTGACATTTCTTCTTTGCAACTTCTCTTTGAAGTATACCAATGTACCTTTTTCTCTCACAGACTGTTTTTTGAATATCCTCTTGAACACTACCTACATGCAGAGCAAAAGAACCAATTAATAAAACTTAGTGGCTCCATACAGTTTCTTGAAAAGTGGAAAACACACGTTCTAGTGTCACATTTAGTTTCATTCTTCCAACAAAATATCAGTGTACAAGATTTTGGGTCTGAGACATGTGTTTTCCACTTTTCAAGAAACAGCTGTATGGAGCCACCTTAAATATATTGTTTGAATTTTAATGACATGATTCAACATGAACAATTGGGATATATACAATATTGGGAGGGTAAAAAAATTGCGGGCCGGTCACAAACTGAGAGCCATCCCCGGAGTACAGTGAACTAAGCGTAGGTTGATCGGATCATTGGAGGTTGTACTTAGGGTACCTCAGGTGGCACTCCCCTCTCACTTTCAAACAGAAGGGGGCCCGTGGCTGAGATAGCGTGTGATTTTCTCACGCTAGTTCGGACTTTCAAAGAGAAACTGCATAATTTTTTTATTCACTCACTTTTATGGGCCAGTCAGAATCTGGGGCCGGGGACAAATGCCCCCTTTGCCCCATAGGTAATCTGCCACTGAGTTTACTAAATATTTGAAAAGTCCCTCATTCATTGGTCTGTACCTTTAAAAAACTTTGTTTTGAATGCCAGTCAACTATACGGTAGGGGTATATGTGATCAATTCTTTGCCTTGGTGAATGACATCCTGCTCTCAGGTCTTTCGCTCCTGCAAACCTCACTCGGGTTAGCTGGTCACCAAAGCATGGTATCTTAACACCACAGAGGGGATCATTATCCATCGCAACTGGTGGAATATGGGATGCAGGTTGATCTGGTTTTGATGAAGCTCCTGGATGTGGTGGGGCTGGAGGATTGGGATGATGCCCTTTAGGGTCAGCAGCAGCGGGAACAGAACAAAGTCCTGCAGCAGAGTAAATCTCATAGGCCCATCCTTCAAGAGTATCCAACACATCCACACAATCTGAATACTTCTTCTCATCTTTCATTAGAACTGGCATGGTAATTACTTCAGATTTAGCAGACATCTCTTGCTGATAAAAACAAGGGGTTGTCTGAGGCACATACTTGTGGATGGATGCAAATGCTGCAAAGCATTCTTTTAAATGCTTTGCAATCAAAATTCTGTATCTTGTTCTGATGCAATCAATCTCTTCCTCATTTAGCTGGACTATCTCTTGAAAACTGGTGTCTTTCAGTACTTTCTGTGGACCATCATCAGGGAAATGGTCACTCTTGACACGGTCAAACACCATAGTCGTGGCAACAGCATGGACACTTTTGTTCTGATTGTCCATTCTCATGTCATGAGCCTTTTCTTCCCAATCAATGTTGTCCAACACGAACAGAAACTTACTGCCAGCTTTTACCAACTCAACTGCATGGTCCAGGAAATGCTCTCCAATTTCATCAAGGAGACTATACTTGAGTGAAGGGCTAGTACAGATACCATATTTATTCAAGCGACCTGTCAGCTATATAATAGAATAAAATTGGATTTAGAAAACAGAATTTCAGTCTTGCAATGGTGTTATGAGACATTAGTTGCAAGAAAAATTTCACTGACCTTAATGTACTAATTTAATTCAATTATTTTAGACTGTGACAAAATGTTTTTAAAACTTACTTGTGTGTTAACTTGACCTTGAATTAGTAGTACTGAGTTGATCCTCTGAATTCTGCTGAGTTCATGACAGCGTAAGAACATGATTATGCCATAGATCAAGCACATTGAAGGTAACTTCTTCTGGGAATTTAATGGATAGTCAAGAAGCATAGAGAGTGTGTCAGATACTGTGGGGCTGCGGGTTGTTATCTCATTCAAAACTTCATCCATCCAGGTTGATTCACTTAAACCATCGTATGTCCGTTTCCTCAACACGGATGGTTCACTCCTTCTGGCCACATTGACCAACTCTTTGTTCATAGTTTCCAAAATGTGCTTGTGGACAGCCTGATAAATTGTAGGCATCTGCACAACGGTATCTACCAATTCTTTTACGTCAGCAGTGTGCAGGATTTTTTTAAGTCCAGTTTCATTTTCTGTGGACGATTTAGGTGAAGAAGTATCCTGTAATCCCTGTATATTAAATGTTAAAAAATTCACAAAAAAAATAAGGTCTATAAAATTAGGGCTTGTAATCCTGGATTTATTTTGAAACGCAAACGCTCTTAAAACCTGTCAGTATAGTATTCTTTCTAGGTGTTTTATACTTTGCTTAGCTAAACAAAAGCTGTTTATTTAATTGAACAACATTGTAAAGAGCAAGCAATAAAAATTTGACAGCCGACAAAATTTGTCAGGGATTTCCCAGAGCCTCAGAGGTAAACAAACTCGTCTGGCGTTGGCCAAACACCTCTGCGATTATAAAAAAGAGTTCTATTATAGCCACATAGTTACTTTATAGCATTCTATTATGGACAACGCGAGACAAGTCGGAAAAAAATGTCACAAAAGTGGCAAATCCTGATGACAAAGCTATCTATAGTCGGCTTCCAAATGTAAATACAACTGAAGAAAATCTATTTGCAGACAGGACCATCATCACTATATGCCTTTAGCGATTGACACCTTTTTCTGCGACAAAGCAGCGAATGATATTAAAGTTAAAAAAACAAGAATAAAAGCCCATTTAAAAAAGGTGATTTTCGTCGCCTTGTTCCTTTGCGGCAAATCTAAATCCTTTGTGCAAACTTACATTTGCGTTTTATCCGGCGCACGAAAATTGAAGTCGGTCAACGTTTAAAACTGAACAAATAAATGATACGTAACAAACGCAGGGTACAAAGCTGAGTAGCGCGGCCTAAAACAGTTTCTGCAAAAATAGTGTTTTCAAAACCTTTGGAAAAGTTTTTTTTTCACTCATTTCTGTTTGAGACGTAGCACAACCGTCGCATTTAAAACGTGTTGTTGCCAAATGTTGACAGTGATGCATAAATGATAAATCGTACAACCTGAAAATCGTTATACTGTATTTACTATATCTTTTAAAAATTTTGCGGTTTTGGTATAAAGTCGATTTCGTATGAATTGAAATGAGACGATTGTGTGATACGTAAACACGCTACATGCGGACTATCATATGTACCTTGCCCAAATTGGCAAATGGTTTACACGAAACAACTGCAACGCGTGCTTATATAAAATAAAATAACCACGAATACACTAACCTGTGATAGTGAAGAAGAGGTGACGGCACAAGCTTCGAAGGTTAGAGTCGTTCTCGCGGAAACTTTTGCGCGGTTCTTTGGTTTAGGTGCGGTGGCTGACGGCGATAGCTCGAGACACCTCTTCGCTCGGCTTTTTTTCTCCCCAAGTAACCGTTGCGTTTCAGCGATTGTTTTCTTAACAGTTGCTGCGTTTTTAACTTTTCTTTCACAAGAACGACAGATCAGTTGAGGGAGTGTTTTATCTCGCGGAAGAACAGCTCCATGAACTAGTTGCACGAAATCCAAAATATTACGATTGGCTTCTCTGAACAAGTTTTTGCAATATCTTGCATCCCCTATAGACCCACAAAGTCGACAAGAAGAAAGATCGACTCCACCTTCAACAGGATATAACTTTTTCGGTGTAGCCATATTTTCACCTGTTTTATCCGATTTCGGTTTTGCCTTTGAACGCGCTTTGAGCAATCACACCTTTTATTATATTAACTACGCACCTGGCCATCAACAAACCATTCCTAACTACCCCTCCCTCAAAATAATTTTTTGTTATCACCTAAAAAGTTGGTGACACGTGACCAGCCTGTGCCAGGGTATTTTCGCAGCGTGGGGGACGGGGGGAGCGGAGATAATACCCTGGGTACGAGGATGAGTTTGAAATGGATTTGTGTTTTTCTGTGGCCACATAAGACGAGAACGCAGCATGACGCAATACTCGGATAATTACAGTAACATTTTCTGTTAAAGTTTTAGTTTCTCGTTCATATATTCTACTATTCAATTCCCATCTATTACCTATTTTTAGAGTCCGGGGGGAAGATACCCCCACTTACATTTTTTAAGATAACTTCTCATCAGTTTAAAATAATAACACCAAATTTTGGGACTTTTCGTCAAATTTTTTATGCAACATTTTGATGCTATGCACTTGACCATACCTATCAGCATGTTGCCAAGGCATCTCCGTGTTAAAATATTACTTTAACGTTTTAAAAAAAAAGAAATAACTGGATAAAAAGCTTCAAAATCTTATAATTTCATCCTTTTTTGTCGTATAAATTGTCACAGAGTCTTTACGTTCTACACATCTTTACGTTCTGTTTTGTCAGTTGGTTATTTTTCTCTTTCCTGCCGCAATGCATTTTCCGTATATTCTTGTATTAAAATATAACCGTATTAGGCATGTTTAAGTAGCAAAAGTTGTTTTTTGAAGTCAGCTTTGTTTAATAGTATTAAGTAAACAAATCTGTGAAATTTCGCGTCACAAATGTAAAAAAGAAAGTGATAAAGAGTTTTAGTTACCATGGTAACAAAGACTTCATTATTTTTAATTTTTAGCTATTTATTATGACTAAATTGCAGCAACAATATCTAAGCACAAATTTAAACTTATTTGTGTTTAGCTACAACCAGTAGCGTCGAGATGGGGGTTTAGCGGGGTAATTATCCCGGGACCGGGGCAAATAGGGGCCCGTAACATTTTATAACATTTTAGTTCAAGAAATTTATTATTAAATTTAGCATCAAAACAGTTAAACTACAGAAACGTACTCATCTGTTTTTGTCCTTTTAATATGTTTATAAAGGAGGTACGAGTATGACCATTGTAAATATTTTAGCTTGACTGACGTTTCTGATGTAAGAATATTCTTAGAATACTTGATATATTGATGGTATTAAAACATTGATTTCGGTGTGTGGGGGGGGGGGGGGGGGTGCTCCAACGTTTGACCCAGGGCCCATCCGAGCTGTCGGCGGCCGTGGCTACAACTACAAATTAAAATTCTGATGGTTGTAAAGACTTATGTGCGCAGGAAGGCATTCTGGGAAATCCAATATGGCAGCCTCCCGGAATACACGTATTTTTACTAGTTTTCTGTGGGGGGGTTTTGCATTTTTTTTCTTTAAATGTGTATTTGAATATCCTTATCAAGAAAACTTGCAAATAATCAAAAAAGTTAATTTAAAAAATGTTTGTAATGCAAAACAATTAACTAGTAAAACTAAATATAAAAATTAGATGCTGTTGACGTCATTGCGACGTTATAATACAAAGCAAAGTTCGATTATTTTATGAGTGATACATTCAAAAATTTTAGTTCTGATTACCTTTCTTTATGGCTTTTTTATATCAAAATAGAAAGAGAAACAGACTGGTAAAAAACAGGTTAACATTATGTTGAGTGACGTCACTATGACGTAATCGGCGATACGGACCTATTTAGAATATATATTTTTAGAGTCGGGTACAACAAGTATTATTACGAAGCTTTATTAAATTAGGTTTAATAAGTGATAATGGGAGAGCCGATTCGGCCGCCCGGCCATCATGACTACAAAAAACGCCTGGCCCGGATAGGGTTGGGAAATATTAAATGTCCCCTCGTGTTCGTGCAAACACAATAGCGGGACAGCTAGGGAGATGCACAGCTTTGAAAAATTACAGTGACTTCGTGAGCCTGAGCAGTATGCAAAGGTTCTCAAAAGTACTTTCAAATTTCGACAGACTTACCGGAGTATAGTCGCTAGTGTTTGTATCAAATTATATAAAGATACACATTTTCTATCTCTTTGATAAAATAAGTTAAGGAAAAAGTCTTGGTGTTGTAAATGTGTTCCTTTAGCGTCATAAGTAACAAGTAACAGCACCAGTAACAAGTACGAGTTACAATACGTGAACTACGAAAAACATGATTGACAAATTTTTTTACAACATTTTACTGACATTTAAAATAGTTTAAAACAGTTGATAATTAGAGCTTACCTTGGGCATGGGTTGGTAAGGGATTACATATAATTTGTTCTTCCGTGTAAGAAACATTATCGACGTTAGCTTCACTGTTGTACGTTTTCAATGTCGCGGTAATAAGAACCTAGAAAAACACGTCAAATTGTTTACTTTTTTTAATGGAAGAAAGAAGAATACTAACAGTAATATTTTAACTATGGAATTACCGTGTGAAAACCATTCCACAAGTTTTTTTACGACTCTTTACGAGCAATGTTTTGACTGCCTATAAACTTTTTTTAACAAAACATTGCATTACATTAATCAAAATGGTTGGAATGCAAGTGCAGTACTCGTTGCACATGCATTCGCATTGAAGCTGCCTGCATACTTTAAGCATTGGTTTGGAATACCGATGGTGCATTGCTTTCTAGAACAGGCAAGTTGGGATAACAGATTATTATAGCACAGTGAACGTGTTTGTACTTTCATAATGTTTTTATGCTAAATTTGCGGTTTTTAGCTACTGTTATCTTAAATTATATACGTTTGTTAACCGGAATGAATAATGTTGCGCCGCCAACCATGATCAATGAGTATTTGTTTTCCGCGAGCATCTGTTGCATTGTGCGTGGATATAGAAAGGTATATTTTAGCAGTTTTTGAAGCACTACTTATATAGAAGCTATTACACTATTTTTTTAGAGACGAGGTAAGAGAAAAATCTAGTATACAAACATATTTATATACACATAGGACATAACGTTTTTCCCGGTTACTACATATTTCACCGTACTATTAAAGTCTATTTTATTGTTTATTCTCTATCGTAACATGGTTTAAATAGTAACATTTAAGAAGAAGTACATTAATGCGAACCCCCTCGTGTTCGTTGTTTATTATTATTGCACTGTTTTCAATCCCATTGATGGGATTACATCAGTTAAGACAATGAGGCTAGTACCATTCATCTCTATGCAATAGTTAAAGTGCCCCTAGCCTCGATAGTTTTTATTGTCCTATTTGGAAGAACTTTTAAAATAATAAAGTAACTTCTTTGGAAGATTTTCGCTTTTTCGCTTTGTTTTTGCGATATTTCATTTTGTTTGATGTGCAAATGTCCGGAATTTACATCACACATACATGATGACTTATCGAAGAAGTTTGTGTATCTCTTTCATTCTCGAACGAAATCCTTAAAAATCGAGAAGTTTGGTGTTGTGGGAGAAATACGCACACGTGTTATTCATACTTTAGTGTTTTTTGGGTTTTTTTGAATAAGATGTAGGTAATTGGACTGACACTGGGGTTATATAATGTAGATGAATAAAATTTGCAAAGAATGCAGTATATGGCCTCAGGCCAAAAAGCGCATCTTGCTGTATTTTTTGTTAACTTGCGAAGGCAGCGACGGTTGAAGGCGCAGTGTAAATATGATACGGGAGCAAGTTAAACAATTATAAGAAAGGATTAAAGATACGTAAGTAATATTCATTATATATAGTACATGGGACATAACCCTCGACAATTGTTTCGACCTTCTCGTGGTCTCTTCAGGAGGGATTTGGGTTTGGTAGTCGACGTGATTATGTTGGAAAATAAACAATAAACAGCATAGAACGAGGCTAATAATTATAAATAAAAGTGTGTGCTTACCGAAGTTGTTGTTGTTGTTTCGAGACAAACCAATACGTCGTGCCTTCATTTTGCAAGTAGGAAAAAGTCTTGTTCCCTGGTAAGTATTCGTTATCGCTCAATCCAGTTGCCAGAGACGTAATGAGATCGGTTAGTTGTAAATGGATAGTTACCACTTAGTTTAATGTTCGTTGTTACGTCATCGGTAAAGTAGTGGGTGTTAGGTGGCGATGGGATAAGTTGGGGATGCCCGGGGTCCCTATGGATATATATATTTTTTGGGAGCCTGGAACCTAGTGTAAGTTGGGGGAATAATATTAAGCAAGGAAACGTATTTCATGAGAATTAATAGTAAAAGAAAGGACGAGGGTCGTGTCAAATGGTGGGATAAGTTGATCAAGTGAGTGGAATTATATTTACAAGGTGAATGGCATTCAATAATGCATTCAAATCGCGTAGAATTACGTGGTGGTTTACAGAGTTAATATATAAAGTATGTACAAAAGTATAAGGCATCGATGTAAATGGTAAAGGTAATAGGATTAATTATTTACATAGGTGTGTAAATTATACGACGATGATCAATTGTTGGTGTTTAAAAGGTATTGGGTAGATTTTACTTGGAAGAGGTTGGATGTTCCAAAGTGGTATTAAAGATAAATGATAGGTATTTGTCTAATATGTAGTATTATTCATACAACATAAGATTACTGGGTGTTATATATGTATTTAAAAGGCATAAAGGGTTCATTAATTAGGATTCATTGGTAGATTCCTGATTGGTTGTTAAATAGGTGGTGGATGGTTGATGAATTGCTGTGTCCTGGCTGTCTTGGAGGTATCGAGGCTGTGTTGTCTATTTTTCAGTGTACGGATGTCTTGTATAGAGGAGTATCTTGTGTTGCTGTATCAATGTTGTCTTGTTGAGATTGGATATCTTTGTAGGATAGAACATTTCAGGTTGACATTTCCCAGTTCATGTACTGTATTCTGTATTGTATTTATTGAGTATTGTTTGTTATATTGTCATCTTGTAGTTTGGCACGAATAAGAGAATCTTTAAGATTCTTATTTCTTTGATATGCTACAATTGGTGCTTCTGGCCAGAGAATGCTCAATGTAGGATCTTGTTCTATTATGTGCCAATGTTTTCGTAATATTTGTCCAATGTACGTTGTATTGTTGTTGTATGGAATGGAAAGTATAGGGCTTTTGTTGTCAGTTTTGTGTTGTTCCTTGTTTAGTAGTTCTAGTTGTGTATGTTGTTTGGCCTGTTGAAAAGCAGTTTGTATTGTTTCTTGTTTGTAACCACGGTTGGTCAGTATAACTGACAGGTTGTTAAGTCTTAGATGTAATTTAGTATCATCTGTAATAATACGGCGATAACGAAGTGCCTGACTATAGACAATACTATTTTTACAAGACTTTGGATGGAAGGAATTGTTATGTAGAAGTAGTGTTCTGTCTGTTGGTTTTATGTACAGGTCTGATTCAAGTTTGTTGTTCTTATTGATGTAAACTGTTGTGTCGAGAAAGTGAACAGATTTGTAGGAGTGTGTATAGTCAAATTTAATTGTTGGGTGGAATTTGTTTAAGTATTCTAAAAATTCATTGAGGGCATCAATACCATGTGTCCATAATGCAAAATGTCATCAATAAAACGGAACCATTCAATTGGAGTTAGTCCGTTTGGTGCATTTAAGAGGACTATTTAAGGACTGCCATGAATATGTTAGCATATGTTGGGGCCATTGGTGAGCCCATTGCTGTGCCATGAATTTGTAGAAAGTATTCATTGTTCAAAGTGAAGAAGTTATTTTCTAGTATAAGTGAAAGTATTTCAGTCATAGTCTGTGTGTCTGTATTGTTCTGATTGTCAGCATTTAACATCTCAATGCAGGCTTGAATGCCTTCTTCATTGGGCACGTTTGTATACAGACTTGTAACGTCTATTGTGATTAGTATTATGTGTTTTGGTAGTTCGTCGTTTAGAGAGAATATTCTTCTGAAAAAGTCATTGGTGTCCTTAACATAAGAACCAATTTTAGTCATTAGTGGTTTGAGAAGGTGGTCAGCATATTGTGAAAGGCTGACTGTCGGACCTCCACAGCCAGATATGATTGGTCTTCCAGGTATGTTAGGTTTGTGTATTTTAGGGAGAAGGTATAGTGTTGGGGTTCTAGTTGTCAATTGTGGTAGTAGAAATTTGTATGTTGTGTTGTCGATAAATTTGTTGTCGTACATTTTGTTGGTCAGTGTGCGGATTTTGTGTTGAAGTTGTTCTGTTGGGTCATGTGGGATGGTTTGGTAGTGTTTTGTATTGTTGAGTTGTTTACAGGCTTCAGTTAGATAAACTTTTTTGAGCCAGATGACAATAGCTCCTCCTTTGTCCGCTGGCTTTATTATAATGCCATTGTTGTTTTGAAGTTCATATATGGTGTTACCTTCTAAGGGTGTTAAGTTGGGGGTGGAGTTTGTTTTGTTACGGATATGCCTATCCTAAGACAGTTAATTAACTAGACGTTACTTGATCACTGAACTACTTAATAAGTACTTGTAACCAATTAGTAATACTTATGACTTGACATGAGTCAGCTATGATGTCATTTAGTAATTACGTAAATATATTATATATAGAATGAAGTATGTTACTATAATTATATACTCTAGAAACTATATAAGCAGCCATCGAACATATATCAGGATGCATATGTATGAGAGTGAGCTATATGTATCAAAGTGGTTACGAAGTCAGTCCTGGAGTTCCTGCCGTTGGTTTTATTGTTCCTTCCTTTTCAAGTCCATACCGGATTGTTAACCTGTGCCGGAATCTCCTATTGACTGTTTCGTTGTGTGCAGACGACAGATAAGTTTATGAACTTTAGTTTAGTTTTAATCTTTATAGATATTTTCAATATCTGTTCTAAGTTTCTTATTAATTAAATAAATCATTGTAAAAACCAAACAGCTGAGGTTACACTTTTTGTTGCGTATAGCGGTCACGTAACAATTGGGGGCTCAGGCGGGAACGTATACGTTTGTGTCTCGGGAAAGTATACGTTTGTGTCTCGGGAAAGTATACGTTAGTGTCCGGGGAATTTCATTCAAATCAAAGTTCGGTAACTTTTGATTTTTTTTTATTCGGAGGTAAATTTCGAATTTGTGTGAGCTCAGCTATTTGATAAAATGTCAGAATTTAAGCCTGAGCAGTTTATGTTAGAGCCCGATCAAGAGGTTTTTAATAAATTGAGGAAGGATGACCTGATCTCATTAGGTAATCATTTAAGTATAGAGGTAAAAAGTTCTATGGTAAAGAAGGACATGCAAAAGACAATTATGGAACACTTAGTTAAATCAGAACACTTTGAGGAAAGTGTTTTAAATTTGTATAAGAATCCCGATGAAAATCCAGAAATAGAAATAGAAAGAATGAAATTTGCAATGGAAGCAGAAAGAATGAAATTAGAATTCAAGAAATTAGAAATGGAGAGAGATAGAGAAAGGGAAAGAGAAGATAAAGATAGAGAAAGGGAAAGAGAAGATAAAGAAAGGGAAAGAGAAAAAGAAGAGAGATTAGAAAATCAGAAATTTGAGTTGGAAATGAGAAAAATAGAGTTGCAAGGAAAATTGGGATCTGTTCATACTGGAACCAAACTAGATTCGAGTTTTGATGTTACTAAGCACATTAGAATGGTTCCACCTTTCCAGGAACGGGATGTCGATAAATATTTTTTACATTTTGAAAAAATAGCCGAAAATCTTAAGTGGCCCAAAGAAAATTGGACCATGTTATTGCAAAGTGTTTTAGTTGGAAAAGCTCGTGATATTTACGCACAGCTTTCGTTAGAGATAGCTTCGGAATACGATACCGTTAAGGAATTGATTCTTAAGGGGTACGAGTTGGTCCCTGAGGCATATCGTCAGAAATTTCGAAATTTTGAAAAAACGGGTAGGCAAACCTATTTAGAATTCGCTAGAGAAAAAGAGCAATTGTTTGATCGCTGGTGTGCCTCCGAAAAATCCGATAAGGAATATGACCAATTGAGACAATTGATTTTGATTGAAGAATTTAAAAGATGCATTCAAAGTGATATATGCGTATTTCTAAATGAACAAAAGGCGACAAACTTAACAGCTGCCGCGCGTTTGGCCGACGATTTCATTTTAACACATAAGATTTCATCCACAAGTAAGGCGCCACAGTCTTGGTCTTTTCGAGGTAATAATTCTTCATCATTTGATAGCAAGCGTGTGTTTGGTGCTAAGAACCTGTCAAGGGAATATTCAGACAATTTTAATCCTGACGCTAAAAATTCCAAACCACCCACTGCTAGATTTGAACCACCTTCTCAAGGCAAGCCTTCAAACTCTCCTTTTAACAACATTGTTTGTAGTTATTGCAGAAAGAATGGTCATGTAATATCAGATTGCTACAAATTGAAACGGAGACAACAAGAGCAAGGTGAAGTAAAACCCAATGGCTGTACTTCAAAACAGTCCATGCGTGACAATGTGCAAGACACATCTGTCATTAAGCCACTTCCTTCTCTTAACTGTGAGGTTAAGCCCTCTTTTGACCCTATTATGGAAGTCTTTCAGCCATTTATTCATAATGGTTTCATATCACTTACAAGTGATTTGTCAAAAACAGTTCCTATTAAAATTTTAAGAGATTCCCAATCTCTTTTGTTGGCAGATACTTTACCATTTTCTCAGGAATCTTACTCTGGTAAGAATGTTTTGATTAGAGGAGTTAATTCTGATACGTTCAGTTCTCAACAATTACACAAAGTCAATTTGTCGTCAGACTTAGTGTCTGGTACCGTTCTACTGGGTATTAAAACGACTTTACCATTCGAGGGAATTCATCTACTTCTCGGCAATGACCTTGCAGGCGAGAAGTTAGTCGTTAACCCAATTTTGACTGATAAACCGTGTGTAAACCAAACTTCTGATCCTATTGAGCGAGAAATTTCAGATTTATATCCCGCATGTGCGGTAACTCGAGCCATGCGTAAGCAGAAGCTATTAGAGCATGACGCTAGTGAAGACATCATCGATATGTCAGACACCTTTCTTGGCCAAGCTTTCGAAGGCGTTAATTCAACATCTGAATCGTCTCAAGCAACCTTTTCAAAGCCAAATCTTATTAATGCACAACAAAATGATCCTGATATCTCTGTCTTATTTTATAAAGCAGTTGACGAGGCCGAAATTGCGAAGAATCCGGTCTGCTACTTTATTAAAAACGATATTTTAATGAGAAAGTGGAGACCGCCTGATGTTTCGGCAGACGATGAGTGGTGTGTCAGATATCAGATCGTTGTGCCAAAGACCTACCGGTCTGACATACTTAGCCTAGCGCATGAAACCCCCCTTTCTGGCCATTTAGGTGTTACCAAAACCTATCTTAAAATTCTGAGTCATTACTACTGGCCTAATCTTAGACGAGATGTAGTGCAATTTTGTAAAACTTGCCACACTTGTCAGGTTGTTGGGAAACCAAATCAAGTGAATCCAAAAGCCCATTTACAGCCAATTCCAGCCTTCGAGGAGCCGTTTAGTAGAGTAATTGTAGATTGTGTTGGCCCATTACCTAAGACTAAGGCAGGCAATCAATATATGTTGACCATTATGTGCGCTTCTACAAGGTTCCCTGAAGCTATACCTTTGAGAAATATTAAGGAAAAAAACATTGTTAAGGCCTTAATTAAATTCTTCACTTTAGTTGGCCTTCCTAAGTCTATTCAGTCGGACCAAGGTTCAAATTTCATGTCTGGAATTTTTCAACAGGTGATGCACGAGTTAGGCATCAAGCAGTATAAATCTACTGCTTATCATCCTGAAAGTCAGGGTGCTCTCGAAAGGTTTCACCAAACCTTAAAAAACATGAGAACCTATTTCCTCGACACACAAAAAGACTGGGATGACGGCATCCATTTACTTTTATTCGCTGCTCGAGAGTCAGTTCAAGAATCTCTGGGCTTTAGCCCATTTGAGTTAGTTTTCGGACATACGGTTAGAGGTCCACTGAAACTCCTAAAATAAAAATTTCTTTCGGAAGATGGCGGTTCGTTAAGTCTTTTGCAATACGTTTCGGACTTTCGCACAAAACTTACGAAAGCATGTGATCTAGCTAGGACAAATCTTCGATCAACACAGAAAAACATGAAAAATAGTTTTGATCGAAACGCAGTAAACCGCAAATTTAAACGCGGTGATAAGGTTCTTGCATTGCTCCCAGTTCCTGGAAATTCCCTTCAGGCTAGGTATTTTGGTCGCTATGTTGTAGACAAGAAAGAAAGTGTTTTAAATTACGTCCTAATAACTCCAGATAGGCGTAAACAAAAACAATTGTGCCATGTAAATATGTTAAAGCCGTATTACGATAATGATAGGGTAATACATTCTGTAAATGTAGTGAGTTCTGAGTCTGATAAAGACAAAGACGATGTAGACCTAGGAGAACTTTCTAGTCTGTCTGCCACATCAAAACTCGACAACTCTGATGTCCTACATAATCTGGATTCAAAGCTATCTCATCTTCAACCGAATCAACGTCAAGATCTTCAGAACCTGGTTAAAGAATTCGAACACCTTTTTCCAGATATTCCTACCAGGACAGATCAATGTGAACTGGCGTTTGGAAACCTTAGAGCCATGTTGAAAAGTGCTCCCATTCTGTCAGCTCCAGATTTCAACCATCCATTTAAGTTAGCTGTGGATGCAAGTGATGTAGCTGCTGGTGCTGTTTTGCTCCAAGAAGATGAAGACGGGATTGACCATTCGGTGTGCTATTTTTCCAGAAAGTTCAACAAACACCAGAGAAACTATTCGACAATCGAAAAGGAATGTTTAGCTCTGGTTTTCGCTTTACAGCAGTTTGAAGTTTATGTCTCTTCCTCAAGTCTGCCGATCGTTGTATTCAGTGATCATAATCCTTTGGTATTCCTCCACAAGCTGAAGAACAAGAATCAACGCCTATTGCGATGGAGTCTAGTTTTACAAGAATATAATTTGGAAATCAGACATATTAAAGATAAAGACAATTTGATTGCGGACTGTCTTTCTAGGCCATAGACATGGTTAAACATTTTATATTCTAAAAAAGAAAGTTCTAACAAACTTCTTTTTTTCTTTAAGAGGGAGGGTGTTACGGATATGCCTATCCTAAGACAGTTAATTAACTAGACGTTATTTGATCACTGAATTACTTAATAAGTACTTGTAACCAATTAGTAATACTTATGACTTGACATGAGTCAGCTATGATGTCATTTAGTAATTACGTAAATATATTATATATAGAATGAAGTATGTTACTATAAGTATATACTCTAGAAACTATATAAGCAGCCATCGAACATATATCAGGATGCATATGTATGAGAGTGAGCTATATGTATCCAAGTGGTTACGAAGTCAGTCCTGGAGTTCCTGCCGTTGGTTTTATTGTTCCTTCCTTTTCAAGTCCATACCGGATTGTTAACCTGTGCCGGAATCACCTATTGACTGTTTCATTGTGTGCAGACGACAGATAAGTTTATGAACTTTAGTTTAGTTTTAATCTTCATAGATATTTTCAATATCTATCCTAAGTTTCTTATTAATTAAATAAATCATTGTAAAAACCAAACAGCAGAGGTTACACTTTTTGTTGCGTATAGCGGTCACGTAACAGTTTGGTTATGCTCTGTTTTCAAGTCATAGTATATACGTGAGATGTATTCAGTTAGATTGGAGTTGTCGGGTTGAGGTGGTGTAAATTTGCTTGGAGTTTTGAATGGGTGTTTGGTTGTGTTGTGGTCTCTGAAGTGGTACTTAAGATACATGTTACGTCTGTATTGTAGGAAGGACTTATAGACTGTGTTGTAATGGGTAGGTTTGGGAGATGGAGTATAGTTAAGGCGTTTGGAAAGGAGGTTGATTGTGGGTTTGGGTAGAGGTGTATTGGATAGGTTGACGACAGTGTTGTCTATAAGTTTCTTGTGAATTTCTTTGTGTAGTTTGGTTTTACTTTTGTGTCTGTTGTTGTTGTAGTTACGTTTCTTGTAACAATGTTTGTTTAGTACAGTTTTGTTGTAGAAGTTTGGAAGTGATGTTGGTGTGGGTGTTATTGCCAGTGAGGTTTGTGTATGTGTCGATTCAGAAGAAAATCCTGAATACCTTGTTGGACGTGTTGGGTGATGGTGGAAGGTAGGTGTGTGTTGTTGCTGGTTTGTGGGTGTCTCAGTATCTGGTTTCGTTGTGTGAAGCTTTGGTTCATGAGAGGTGTTGGTGGTGGTAGAGTAATGTTAGTCTGTCGTTGTGTATTGTTGGGGTATCTTGTGGCATTGTTGTTTGTGTGGTGATATCTGTTGTCATTTAGTGTAGTTGTGTTATTGTTGGTTGGATGGTCTCGTTGTTGTTGGTGTTGTCGTTGTTTATGTTGTGGTTGTTGGTGTTGGTGTTGTTTCTGTTGTTGTCGTTGTTGATGTTTCTGTTGTTGTCGTTGTCGGTGTTGCTGTGGTTGTTGTCTTGGTGGTTGTTGTTTAGGGTTTAGGTGTTGTTGTTGTTGGTTGTGTGGTTGTTGTCGTTTTTGTTGTCGTTTTTGTTGTTGTTGTTGTTGTTGTTGTTGTGGTTGTTGTTGTTGTTGTTGTTGTTGTTGTTGTTGTTGTTGTTGTTGTTGTTGTTGTTGTTGTTGTTGTTGTTGTTGTTGTCGTTGTTGTCGTTTTAGGTTTTTAGTAGATTTGATCGCAGTCAGACTTTTTCCTACTTGCAAAATGAAGGCACGACGTATTGGTTTGTCTCGGAACAACAACAACTTCGGTAAGCACACACTTTTATTTATAATTATTAGCCTCGTTCTATGCTGTTTATTGTTTATTTTCCAACATAATCACGTCGACTACCAAACCCAAATCCCTCCTGAAGAGACCACGAGAAGGTCGAAACAATTGTCGAGGGTTATGTCCCATGTACTATGTATACTGAATATTACTTACGTATCTTTAATCCTTTCTTATAATTGTTTAACTTACTCCCGTATCATATTTACACTGCGCCTTCAACCGTCGCTGCCTTCGCAAGTTCACAAAAAATACAGCAAGATGCGCTTTTTGGCCTGAGGCCATATACCGCATTCTTTGCAAATTTTATTCATCTACATTATATAACCCCAGTGTCTGTCTAATTACATACATCTTATTCAAAAAAACATATTTTTGTGTTAATGTTAATGTTAACTGTAACAATTTATGTAAAAATCTCACTTAGTCTTCAGTTTCTTTTCACTGATGGACTGTGTTAATAATTTTGAGTATTGGTGCGTACCGTATTAAATATGCTCTCTGAACACTGAGCACTATCACCACTATAATGTCTATAGTCTACAGAATGTAACATACTAGCACATTAAATTGTTTCAATAATTTTCACATCCAGTAGTTTTGAGTGTACAATGTAATTTTGTTTATTATTTTAATTTTATAATCATTTAATTAATTTGTTGCACACTCTACATTATGAATGCAAAATCCATGTATGTTTGCATTTCTGCATGTACACTTGTACAGTTTACTATAGGCAGCCGAGGGCCGTAGGCGCCCGGCTGTAGGCACTACTAGGCAGCAGACACCTTTGGCAATTGGCGCACAGAATGTAGGCTGGTGCACAAATTTATAGCCTTTTGGTGCAATGCTGCAGAACGGAGATTTTTGTCCGGTGCACAAGAGAAAGACATTCCATACTGGCGGTAACAGCTTTAATTTTATCACACTTCATACACATTGTGTAATTGACAGTTAGCTCTTTTCTTGCATCGTTTTTACCTCTAAGAGCATTTGAAACTAATCTTCTTCTATCGATTGAATTTGAAACGGCATTAGCCATTTTGTAGCATCTTCCCTATGACCTTGGACCTTAGCGCGGTTCTGGCTGACCTTGGATCTTGGCTGACCTTGGCGTGGTTTTGGTTCTGAGATCCCCAGCAATGTCAGACAACATAAATATTTAGAGCTATGGATGAGAATGAGTTGTTTAATAATTGGATACGGTCTGTTAATAATTTATCAGAATACACTAAGAATTTTGAGGATCATGACTATAATGACTTAGAGTCAGGGCCGGCGCGACCGGGGGTAGGGGGGTACTCCCCCCCCCCCCAATAATTTGGCGAAGAAGTGCCCTTTTTTAGCCAAGCCCTGGATATTAAACAAAACGCGTGCGCGCAGAGCATGCATGCCTTTTTTAACTGGATTGTTATGAACAAAATGTAGCCAAATATATAATATTCGTTATCTTCCCATGACCCAAGTAACAGACTAACAGATATTTGCGGAGACTGGGATAAATTTTTTTTTATTTAAGATTGCTTCGACATTCCATTTTCCGCGCGTGGGAAAATTCTTGATGCCATATCAAACGGATATATTTATAGAATATAGTTGCCAAAAGCATAGCGATGACATATTAACAGGAAACAGACATCTGGTTGTTTATAAACTTAAATAATATATATACACCAAAAGTTAAAAACTCTGATCAAATGGCCTCTTCTTGAAACTGGTTTTACGCGGTGTGATTGCGCAATCCACGTAATGTGCCCTTCGGAAATCGTACCCTCCCAACTCCTAGAAGCTCGCGCCGACCCTGCTTGGTGTTATTATTCGTCTTTGGAAGAGAATGAATTATCTCTTATGAAAGAGTCTTTAAGCATGGAAAAACGGGGCCATGTTCTTAAATTACAGAAGTGGTTGAGTTAGTTAAAAGCACCTGTAAACACGAGGCCAGTTGCTCAGGAATTACCCAAGCAAAGAGTACTGCACCCAAAATTGTCAAACAGACAACTCTAACGTTTTCTCAAGGAAAGTTTGTTTTGGAAAAAGGAACAACTACTGTAGATTCTAAACCTCTATGGCACAACTTTTTGAAACCACCTCCGAGGACAGATAAGATGAGATTTTATAATGATGTCACAAGAGGAATCTATGAGTCTGCCTACATAGCAAAGAAGAGTTAGTTTGTATGTTATCTCAATGGCCAGCAACAGTTTCGCTGGGATGTTACACAGAAGATCAGGAACCTGGAAGGTAATGAGTGGTTATAAAGAAGGATTGATTCCAAAAGAAAACATGATGAGATCAAAAGGTATTTGGAGATGCTGTGAAGGATGTCAGTCAGGCCAGTCGAGCACTAGAACACATCAAGTCTACATGTGTGAAAAGTCATGAACTTCTGGAAATTTTGAAGAAAATGAACTTAGAATTATATGAGACAATGAGGTAAAGCAATTGGCAAAGAATGAAGCTGAGGTAATTCATGGGTACCTTTCCTCTGTAAAGAGCTAAAAGGAAAGCTGGTTTGCTTCGAAGATAATTTAAACTTTTTCACAACAAGTCTTCAAAAGAAGTTTAGCACCTCAGTTGTATCAACTTATGAAATTCAAGGGAAACGAAAAAGTAAGGAGCAAAAAAGTAAAAACAAAAAAAAAAGAGTTTCTTTGGTCAGGAATGTTAGAAACGTTCTGGCAGACAAAGACTTTACATGGGATGATATCAACAGAATTTGCCCTAATTCATGTGGGAAAAAAGCATTGCAAACAATAAAGATGGAGGACTGAATGTTCAGGAAGGAGACAAAGACCCGATCATTTTCAAAAACATTTGGTACTTGAAAATGATTGGGTCATTGAACACAGATGAAGATGTTGAAGAGTTTTTATTGAATGATGACTCTGATGAAAAAGACTATGACAGTGCATGTAGTCATGCAAATTAAGTTATACATTTCTTTGTGTTACATTTTAGTTTAATAGGCAATGCAATTTTATAACTTTTTTGAAAAATATTTTCAAATTTTGTTTTAATATTTTATATATTAAAAATAGTTTTACCCAAGCTTAAACGTTTGTTCAAAAACGTAATTACCCAACCCTTCACTCCCTAGAAAAATGGTTTACCCAACGCATTTCTCTTCAGTACCAACCCCAGGCATAAATAATGAACTGTCCCTAAGCCTGCGGTAACAATATAGAGCAGCCGCTTTCAGTTAGTAGCAAAAACTGTTCGAGTTTCTTTGTTTATATCCTATCACTGTTAATGTTGTTTTCTATATATTATGTGTGTCGTTGAATTATTTTAAACCTATCATATCCATTGCATGTTTTTGTTTGCCAATACCCGTTGTATTTTTTACCTGTGCCTGCCGAGTCTTATCTTTTTTTAAATAGTTTTCTTATTGTAAAACCACTTGTGACTTAGCATAGCTTGTTTATAATTTGGCGTAAACATTGGAAAAGGAACAATGTTCTTTCTGTAAAACATAGAAATGTTGTTGAAATATTTATTAACATGTACATAGGTGAAAACAGTATCGCAGCACTTCATATTTCGAAATGAAACATGGTTTTTGTTATATTAGTTTAAAGGGATATGAGCATAGGCGGTGGGGGGCTGAACTTCGAGCGCCGAAAGCGCAAGAAACCTCCAGGGGTGTCCGGGGGAATTTTTAAATCTAGAGTCTCTGAAATGGCATTTCCTGCGTTTTGGGGGAAGATTTTACAGAATTCTAAACGTTATAAAACCTTTACCGCCCACAACAATTTTTTCATTATTCTTCATTTTTTTCGGCCTTTCTTTTTTCTTGGCATTTCGATATGGCTCATTCATAATACTTCTGGTCAGCAGCCATCAAATGCTAATACGTGGATACCTTCATGAAATGAGTTTTGAGCTATCACAGGGCACGATTTTTCTTACGATTTTCACCAGGATTGTCACCCTGCAGTGATATGGAATTTTCAAAATGCTGTATATCAAAGATGTATAAATATTCAACGTATAATCACCCTTGCCTTCGGCGCAAAGGCAGGGGGCTCAGCCCCCCTTTTTTCCACTTTTGCAAAGTTGGGGGGCTTTAGCCCCCCCCCCCAGGCCCCCGGTTCCGCCGCCTATGGAAATGAGTATAGCCGCGGCAGCGAGTTTGAGTAGCTTCCAACCAATTCAATGTCTTTTGGAAAATGCAAATATTTTTATGAATTTTGCAATTCATGCAATTTTATTTATCTGAATATCTTTTACAAAGTGTCATCCTTAAATTTTTCTTTGTTCTTTGTCACGTTTTTCTTCAAAAAAAAATAGATTTAAACAGTTTTCTATTTCAAATAATCTACTAGAATTAAAACTATATTTTGATCGTTCTGACAGGAGTGGCCATCTCCAGGCCCCCTATTCATAGACGCTGAGGTGAATAATTGTTTTAGCATATACCTCCTAAATGAAATAAAAAGTTTAACATTCTTATATTTTTCGATATTTCCATACAAAAGCAACAAGACACGGCCGCTAGCAACTTGTCGTACTCGATATTTGTCCACAAAACAGTTTCTACAACTTTTGAATAAATTGATGGCTAGAAAATTGTAAAGGAACATAGCTGTGGACACTCTTCTACTTAAATTTGTTGACTTTTCTCGTTATTCTATCACATCAGCCTTGTATATCAACATAATCTCCTGCTTCGGTAAACAAAGTAAAACTGGCCGCCATTTTGTCTTTCCCGTAGGTGAATAGTGCAGGATATCCCGAGCTAGAGGAACCAATCAGATTGCGTGAAAAGAACTATTCACCTGCGAGGTATATGCTATATATATTTATACAACAACCTCAATCTCGTTCCCAGAGCCCACGTTCCCCATCCGGGAAACGACAGACTCTGGGATAATCCGTTTCAAATCGATATTTCATTGTCTGATGAACACAGTGAACTCTATATAACTCTTCTTCCGGATTACAAGAATCCTGTGATGGCGTGAACGGATTATCCCAGAGTCTCTCGTTTCCCGGGTGGGGAACGTGGGCTCTGGGAACGAGATTGCAACAACCTAAGAAAAACAAACAATCTTATTGGCTAAGAACTATGCGTTTTTAAAGTACACATGCACAGCTGACGTAACGAAGTCGCAAAAAAATGTTTTATAAAAATTTGATAAAATTACATGTTTGAAGATGCAACTTGGTAAATAGAGTACATTTCAACTGTCTGAGGATTACACATATCACTCAGCGAGAGATACGGCCATCAAGTTCTTGTCCGACGACACAGACATATTAAAATTATCGACATAAATACGGTCATTTAATACCTTCGTCTCCGGCGCACAACGCTATCTACTCCACAGCTTCAGAAATTCTCTGATACAATTTCCATTCCTATTCATGGAAATAGTGTTCATCCATTCAAATCCAGGAGATATCAGCCATTGTCAACAAGATTTCCAAACACAGAACATATGATTTCGCTGGTTAATAGTACGCGTGCTTCTCGGCCTTCTCCAACGATAAATGCTTTCCCAGCTGAATTTGCAGCATAAGAAGTGTCCAAATATACATGGGACATCAAGATCCCGTCCAGAAGAACTAATATGTTTGTTCAACGATAAATATTTTGGCTAGAAATGCCGACGAAGACACGAAGTTTGGATAAACTTTCAATTTGTCATGATCATGATTTGCATAAATTATACGTGACGTAAACGGAAACTGAAAAATTAGCCAATCAGGACAGCCTTATTTCTTCTGTCGCCCATTCAGATTGCTTTACTTGTATAGATCACTTATGGCGTAATTAAACCTGAATTTAAATTTTACCTCCTTTGCAATAGCCCTGCCGGTTCGACGATTCAAAAATATCAAACATTTCTTATTAAAATAATAAAATTTGACGTATAAAACAAATAGATGATATTTTTCCGTGCGTGTGTACTGTAATAACGCACAGGAGACGTCACAGCGTGTAATGAACAACAGTCACACCACTGGACTGCGGCTCGTGGCGTACCTTTTTGTTTTTTACACGCTGTGACGTCATCTGTGCGTTATTACAGTACACACGCACGGAAAAATGTCGTCTATTTGTTAAATACAAATGGATCCTCCAAAACGCCAACATCGGCACAATCCTCGACCGGACTTACCGCCAACCCTGTCAAGGGTGGGGATAACAATATATATTCAGATCGCTCAAACTGATTCGCATTTCAATACGCGTATTTCCTTGGGTATTTTATTCGAATAAATTTCAAAAATTACTGAGAAAAGGTGAGCACTCAAGTAGTGCATCAAGTAGTGTAACTAAAATGCCTCCTGGCTTGTATGCACGCAGTGTCAAACAAGGGTTGTTCTTTGGAGAAATATTATGAAAATAGTGACAATCACGTGAAATTAATAATGTCTTTCAACTGATTTAAATGCTTAACATACTTAATCTCATCTATCTCTTGTTTAAACTGTTTCACGTGCCTATAATATAGAGGAGGCATTGGGATCTTCGCTATTGCGGAATCAGTCCTGTTTTTCATACTGTATTTCGTTAATTTTGCAGCCTCGGTGGGGTATTTTGTTCTATCCATTCAAGCAGTTTTGGTACTCCTTTAATTTTTGACGCTAATGCGTTTTTTTACGATTTTTTGTGGCGGTATTGCGATTCGGAGTACCAATGCCCCCTTCAATATAGTGCGCCGTTCTGCTGCTCAGTATTAATAAAGCTCAAATGCTGTGGCCTAAAACTGAACAGTCCAAACAATCATTCAAAGCTATATTCTAGTTTATTTAATCATCCCAATCGCTTAGCGCTCAAGTCGATTACGTGTAGCTGCTCCACTCAAAAAGACAACATTAGCGCAAATAGTTAAAATTATACTATAACTATGTCGTTTCCACCAAGCGCATAACATTGCGCGTATAGGTATAATTCCAGTAATTTTTGTTCCAGTAAGTAATGACTTGGGAGTGAGACATGTTTCGGCTGCATCTAAGTTGAAGCCGCATCTTTAGGAACGATTTTTGGATGCACAATTGCAAGTGATGGAATAATTTTAAAATATGGAGCGAGGTCCGTAAAAATCGCACAAGGAGCACCACCCGTAAAAATCTCACGTGCAGCTCAGTCTGTCCGAATTGCACGAGAAGTAGGGTCCTTAAAAATCGCCCGTACACGGCGGTTTGTAAAAACGGAACATAAAACACGTGTGAAAATCGACAACTGTTAAAGTTGCACAAAAATTTTTAAAAATCTAATTAGTTCGTAGAGCTTTTGTGGATTTCTTTTAAGAAAGAAGTACAAAACCAATTTTTCATACTGTTTAGCCTAGTGCCGTATATAGTCACGAATGTTATTTTTAGCCAAAGTTCGTCACATTAGGCTATCAACCCGCTATACCGTGCTCCAGAACGTCGACAGCTTGATACAAAATTTGAGTCCTGGCGGTCGCGCGCTAATGCAAGAAAATCGCTTGTGCGGGAACCGCATATTCACTGGAAAACAAAGTATGCAATATAGACTGTTTAGCCGCCATTTTCGAATAAGTATGGGCTGGCTTTGCCTGGCTACACAATGATATCAACGGCATCGGGGAAGAGCAATCGCTCCCATGGTCTTGTGGCCCAAGTCAATATATCGACGTCCGTTATATGATAACCCAGACTAGCCACCTTCGCAGACGTTGTTGGCTGGAGACCACAAGTAATATCAACACGTCCAACATTCAGAAATAATTTATTTAGACTTCTAACTGTAGTTTTGCGACAAAATGTAATTGGCCCACGCTACCGTAAGTTTTCCTGCATCTATCTGCCTAACTATAGGAGTTTTAATGTTCACCAATTAAATAATTCTTAGCTGTTATTACACAATCTCAGAAATATCAGGATATGGAAAAGTAATCTGTTCGAAAAACCACTTGTAAAACTTAATTTTACTTAGATACCTGCTTATTTTGTATTTTCTTTAGTCTGCAATCAGGCTTGCTAAAGAGTAAAGAGTAAGGACCGCATGTAATCATATGAAATTTTGGTATTTTCGTCTAATTGGTAAAAAATAAATTATAGTTAAATACACTGATTTGATCCGTCTTTATATTGATTAGAATAATTTCTGACTCCTTCACTGAAGCTATGGTGTCGATAACTAGAGTTGATACAAAATAATTTCCCTATAGCTGTCAGCCGGTCCACGAATGATTTAAGGATTTTGGGTGAAGGAAAATTCGAGTGTAGAATATATACATTTTAAGCCCAAACCGGGACCAGTTGCGAAAAATGCAACTACACAGGCCTTCCGGCAGGAGTTGAACCCACGACCTTGCGATTCTAGTACAATGCTCTGACCACTGAGCCACGGAGGGCGTTGCCGAGAGTTTGATCGCGAGTTCTGTATATATAATAAGGTGGTAATGCCAGGAGAGAATTGGGTATATTATAAGTGATATTGGGCATTTCACTCGATTACATAGCATGTTCTAAGGATTTTGGGTGAAGGAAAATTCGAGTGTAGAATATATACATTTTAAGACCAAACCGGGACCAGTTGCGAAAATTGCAACTCCACAGGCCTTCCGGCAGGAATTGAACCCACGACTTTGCGATTCTAGTGAAATGCTCTGACCACTGAGCCACAGAGGGCGTTGCCGAGAGCTTGATCGCGAGTTCTGTATATGTAATAAGGTGGTAATGCCTGGAGAGAATTGGCTATATTATAAGTGATATTGGGGATTTCACTCGATTACATAGCATGTTCTAAGGATTTTGGGTGAAGGAAAATTCGAGTGTAGAATATATACATTTTAAGACCAAACCGGGACCAGTTGCGAAAAATGCAACTACACAGGCCTTCCGGCAGGAATTGAACCCACGACCTTGCGATTCTAGTGCAATGCTCTGACCACTGAGCCACGGAGGGCCTGTGTAGTTTCATTTTTCGCAACTGGTCCCGGTTTGGTCTTAAAATGTATATATTCTACACTCGAATTTTCCTTCACCCAAAATCCTTAGAACATGCTATGTAATCGAGTGAAATGCGCAATATCACTTAAAATATACCCAATTCTCTACTGGCATTACCACCTTATTACATATACAGAACTCGCGATCAAGCTCTCGGCAACGCCCTCCGTGGCTCAATGTTCAGAGCATTGCACTAGCATCGCAAGGTCGTGGGTTCATTGTTTAATTTCATTGTAATCGAGTGAAATGCCCAATATCACGAATGATTTAGCTGTTTAATCTTTTAAACCAGTACAAGAGGAGTCTATCAGAAGCATAATCCTTCGTGGTGAAGACGTTTTAGCGCTTTTACTAACGGGTTTTGGCAAAAGCTTGATATGCCAGCTCCTTTGTACCTTGGGTGCCGGAGTTTTTTCGACGCTCGTGGGGGATAACGGGGACGCACGAGGAAGCCAGGCGGTAAAGTTGGAGGGGCCAACCCGGAAGTCGAGCGCGAAAAACCTCTGGGACACAGAGGCGTGTTTTACTGTTTTGATTTGAAATTTGAAACCGCCGTTCCCGAGGGCCGTACGGGTAATGATATTTTAATAATCCAGAGTCAACTCTATTTTGTATTTCTCAAATAAGTAATAATGCTATCGTCTCGACAGTCTTCTATACATTAGACCACTAAAAATTGCTCAAATTAAATAAAACTGGTTTGATTTTAGTTCGGGCGAAGTGGCGCTGCCGGATATTCACTATAAACTTTGAAATCCGTCGTCTGTTACTTATCATGTAGACACTCAGACAGTTATAACTTCCAAACTAAGCATTGTTGAACGATAGCTTGTACGTATGTTGTTATAAATTTCATAAGCTTCCCTTTGATGTATGGCTTACGTTTCTGGGTAATATGGAACTTTTTCAAATGTCCAAAATGTTCACTCAATAATAAATTAATATTTATTTACTTAACGTCTCACATGAAGTCGGTTATTGAATTTCAGATATTTAATTATATTAAACGCAGGAACTTGAACGACTTGAACTACACTTCAAATGAAAGCTTATAGATTTCTAACAACATACGTACAGGATATATTTCAACGATGCTATCTTATTGGTTGTTATATATATTTTCAATGACGAAGACGTCTCGTCGCTGAACGCTTTGATGCTCGTTGAGCTCGTAACGAGTCAAGACTTTTCCCACGCAATCAAAAAAATCCTCACCAGAGAGCAAAGGCATTCCAAAAAAAGTGAGTTGTATATCAACGTGAAGCGAAAGTATAGGCTCCAAAACAGAGAGAGAATATATATACAAGGAAATCACTGCTGATGACTGCACCTTCTAGACGGTGTTGAATATTACACTCATGTTATTAATAGAGGTGTACGATAGCCAATGAAACTTATTATTAAAAAAAGATCCTTCGCTTGACCAATCAACGTCTTACGTCCAGATTTTGGAACGTACTGACCCAGACAACCTTTTCATTGGCTCGGCGCGATCAGAGAAACGGCTCGATGTTCCAGAGGTTCTTCCCGCTCGCCTTGCAAATTTACCGCCTGGTGTCCTCCCGTATCCCCATTGTCCCTACGAGAGTGGAAGAACCTCTGGCACCCAGGGTAGCTCCTTTGGGAAGTGTACAAAAACTTGCACTCACTGTACTTGAAACAGGTGAAAGGAAGCAATTCGTTATAAATGTAGTTATAGTCCTCTTAACTACGTAAGGCAACAGCAAGTTCCGAACTTGTCAAAGGTCGTATATGTTGGGTAAGCGGCGCAGCATTCAGCAAGTCGAAAGAACATGACAAAGAGATAGTTGATATAAATACAATAGCAGCGGTGAACAATGGCTTAAGGCTTGTTTCCAATCAGGAAAATCTTCCGCAGAATAGGAAAGGACAAACGAACAGGAAAATTTCCTTTGTGTTAAACTTCAGACCGAGAGCTCACAAGACAAAGCAAATTTTCCGTTCCTGTCCTGAGGAAAATTTTACTGTGTGGAAACCAACCTTTTGTTACCGATGGAAGATCAGTCAGAGTTTTTCTGACATATTAATAGAGCGTACACACAGCAAAAGCTATCCAACTAAGAACTTGTCTTCAAACTATCGATAAGTAAGAAAACCATTTTTCTAATTTTATTTTCAATGCGAATGAGGGTGATAATAAGCAACCTTGAAATGTACAACTTACAAGCGTGTTTGCCTTTTGGTTCTATTTCCGATACTGATAGGAATATAAAGTATGAGAGAAATTCGAGAAAACTCCTTATACATGATTTACTTTTCTCGTGTAATATCTCTAATATTTCAGTTTTGTCTAAACGTATAAAACGTATCACGGATCAACCGTTTAAAAAGAAAAAAACAACTCTTTTGCGCGAAGGGGTGTCACAATGTCAGTCCTGTCTCAAAAACTATCACCATTCAATTAAAGTGCTTGTGGTACGAAGAAAAACTGCATGTAAAAGGAGACAACATATGGGTATTTTAATGATAAAGCTTGCTTTCAATTTGATCGTCAGCAGCCAAAGACAGAATCGAGACGAAAGATATCAAAGACGGAATTCAATATAGTCTATTCACACTGAAACAAGTTCTAAAATACTTCTTGTTAACGTCCGATAATAATATTGACCAAAGAAAAATCAGGCTATATGTTAATGGAAAAAGTGTCACCGCATGTTACACCAAACGGACACATTGCGTGCGTTTAATATAAGAATTGTCCATATGACTAAATTATTTTTTAACTGAAACTGACGGCTTCACAACACAAGTCTCCTTTTCATTTTCGGCGATTAGCAGCTTCATAATTTATTAAGATTAGATACTGCATCGTTATTTTTTTCATTCTCCAACCAAGAATTGTCCAGCTGAAACTAGGATTTCTTTAATTTCAAACAATTTTCCCTCTTCTTATTGTCAGCGATATTTTTATTACGGCCAGGTGTTAGTCCGCTGGGAGTAATGATTGCTTGCTACCACTTGGTATTGTTTATCTTTCCTTCATCTTCTTCACAGGTAGTATTGTGCGCAGCTAAATGTAGTGATAACGTCACTACTGAGCAGTCCCCATGTGGTAGATAGTCAGGTAACCACGAGGAAGACGACTTCAGTAAAATGTAGTATGAACCACACTATTAAAGAAACTTAAAACATAACATTTGGCGACGAAGATGGCTACTTCGATGATACATCCAATGCCAAGTTTTGATGCCGACGCGGAAATCGGCACAAATTTAGCTCCGAGATGGAAGATATGGCTCGCGGATTTCTAGACATATCTGGTTGCCAATGGAATATCTGACAAGAAACGACAACGCGCTTTGCTCTTATACCAAGCTGGCCCTCGGATTCACGAGATTTTTCGCCAGACTCCTGACAATAGTGACAACGATGACTTTGAAACTGATGTAACAAAAGTTGAACGCGTATTTCGAGCTTCAGAAACATCGCCTATGTGAAGTCTATAAGTTTCGTCAAACCACGCAAGAGAACAATGAATCCATTGACAAATATTACACCCGGTTCCGCAGTCTGTCGCAGAGATGCGAAATCGCTTATGCTGATTTTGAAATCATGCTACAAATTGTTCTTCGCGAATCGTCGACAAGATTACGAAAGCAACCTTTACGCGACCCCAAGATGACGCTTAAGGATTGTTGCGGGTAAGCAATTGCAGATGTGCGATTCAAAAATGGCGGACATCGAAGCTATAAGAAAAGAAGGACATCATAGTCCGAGATTAACACACTACGAAATAACGTCCGATAACCGAGAAACACGCCTAGATGGACATGCCGAAATTGTGGTGGAAAGTGGCCACACGAGAATGGAAACTGTCCCGCGAATGGCAAAGAATGTAGGAACTGTGGAACGTTAAACCACTTTGTTAAACACTGCCGCTCTTCAAAACCGGACAGGCTGGATACGAAGCGCACGTACAAAAGCAGAGATAACATCCGCCCTGTTGTTGACATTTCAGACAGCGCAAGCGAATCAAGTAATTCGAGCTATTGTTATGCCGTCCAAATGAAGGATAAAACGAAGGGTAACAAGAACGCGATCACCATGCAAGGTCAAGATCAACAAACATCATGTGGTATTTACCATCGATACTGGATCAACTATCAACATTATCGTCCAGAATACGTTCAATCAACATGGACAAATCGACCTTACCAAGACACACATCAAGGCCTAATCATTCAACTGTACGAAACCAGTGAAAATGAAAGGAAAATTCCAAACTGCAATCGAATCACGCAAGAAGATCTCCGTGGCAACAATCTATGTGACAGCAGCGGACGGAAGATGTCTCCTCAGCGCAAATACAGCCGACGAATTGGGATACGTTGACATCCAAGTTTTTTTCAAGGGCCTGGAAAATTGAAAAACAAAGAAATTCAGCTAATTATTGACACAAATGTCAAGCCCGTGGCTCAACAACAAAGGAGAATACCGTTTCATCTTCGAGAGAAAGTTGAAGTTGAACTAAATCAGTTGCTACAACAAGACATAATCAAAAAGGTTCCCGACACCGAAGAAACAGAATGGATTTCGCTTATTGTTATCGTTCCCAAGGAAAACAACAAAATCCATCTGTGTGTTGACATGAGAGCTGCAAACACTGCTATTAAACGTTTTCGACATCCAATTCCCACAGTAAAGGACATTTCCCTATAACTAAACGGTGCAAAGTTACTCTCTAAATTAGATTTATCACAAGCGTACCACCAGCTGAAGTTATCCTCGACTAGCAGACACATCCCAACCTTCACTACTCACACTGGGCTATATCAATACAAACGTCTCAATTACGGGTACCAACTCAGCAGCTGAGACATTCAACAAGTATTACAAGGCATCAAAACCGTCCGAGATATCGCTGATGACATTTTGGTGTTTGGATCCACTTATGCAGCACACAACGAAGCGTTGGAAGAATGCCTTAAACGATTGGAAGACCGTGGACTAACTCTGAACCTTGGTAAATGCCTGTTTTTGAAGCATAACTTCGAATTTTTCGGATTAGTGTTCAGCACAGATTGCGTCATCCAAGACCCAAAGAAAGTGTCCGCTTTTACGAACAGTTCCAACCCAACGACAGCAAGTGAGGTTCGTAGCCTGCTAGGAATGGCAAATTACAGTGCCCAGTTCATTCCCAATTTCGTGAAAATCACCGAGCCACTCCGACAACTTACACACAAAGACAGTAAATTCAAATGGGCCAGTGAGCGAGAAGCAACCTCGTTCCCAGGGTCTTGCCTCGGCTCCCACCTCCCCCTTCGCTGCGGAAAGACCCTGGTACACGCTGGTCACGTGTCGTCTATCAAAATTTTCGACTGTTGGAGTGTCCCCTGCGTATCAATGCTTGCCCTCGCTGGAATATCCGAAGAAATGCATATATACGTATTTTGTTTTGTTTTCTGGTATTAGATTTTGAAATGAATCGTTAAACCGGTGATATGATTTTAAAATTGAAAAAAGTTGTTTCGACAGCTATTGTTTTTAGTTTATAATAAATCGCTGTGTTTATTTAAGTTGACAATGAAGAAAGTTTTTGATGTTCCCATCACGGAAAATAATCGTCAACCTGGGTGCTTAAATTATAAAATATATAGTCGATTAATCGATATCCTATTATAATTTTTCTATTTATATAAACTTCAGTTACTCCGCAAATTTGATCTTTCGTCGCTTGATCATGAAATATGAATACGCCACTACGAAAACTGTTGCCGCTCCTCCATTCGGCAAAGTATATTAAAATATCGAACAATAGTATTAATCAACGACAAATAAACAAAAATAAACAGTACTAAAATAGTAAAATATTTGAAACCAAGATCATTCTATAATGCTATAGCAAGACACTAGACACATTTAATAAGGCAAAGGTGAAATGTTGAACATTTGTTGCCATCTGTCTGCATCTCTGAATGCGCTGTGTTGTTTACTTAAAGAAATAGTACTTTCAGTAAACTTCAAGAAAGCGGGCGAGTCTTATCGATTTTTCTGCTTCTTTGCTGTCACAAACTTCTTGTCCGATAAAGAAGCCCCCGTTGTTGAATACCACACGCGAAAGCCCTGCCGTTATATTTAAGTGAATACGTCCAGTTAAAAGCCTCGCGATTCGAATGCTTAAAACGAATACTCTCCCATCAATAACAGATGTCGTCAGCGCTACAAAGCCAGCAAAATATTGATCTTTGAGACCTTGACATTCTTATTAAATTATATATCGTTTCGGATTGTTTCTCCAAGCCGTTGTGCACCTTTCGTGAGTCGTGACATTTCATCTGGCCAGATGTTTTGCGTTTTGTATAAACACTACTCTGGTCGGTAAGTCGAGAAAGTTTTTTGAACCGCCCTACCGACACTAAATCTGTTTTGTACTGCCCATATTTTGGGCAGCACGTGACCAGCGTATACCAGGGTCTTTCCGCAGCGAGGGGGGAGCGGGGAGCGAAGGTAAGACCCTGGGTACGAGGTTGAGCAGGAAGCTGCATATCAGAAACTGAAAAGTGCACTAATAAACAGCCCTGTGATGAGCTACTTTGAAACAAACAAAGAAACCATCATCCTGGTAGATGCAAGTCCCGCATGATTATCAGTAATCCTGTCCCAATGTGCCAAAGGATCAAAGGAAGCAAAAATCATTGCCTATGGCAGCCGTGTTCTTACATTAACCGAGAAACGATACTCACAGACAGAGAAAGAGGCTTTAGCCATTGTCTGGGGAGTAGAACATTTCCATTATACCTATATGGTGCAATCCCTTGTCAAGACCACCCGCGCGCGCCAGAATCGAAAGGTGGATGCTTCGAGTACAGCAATATGATTTTAAAGTTGTTATACAAAGCTGGAATAGACAACCCGGAAGATTTTCTGTCTCGTCATCCTTTGCCCGTCAATGAAAATCAACGCATAATACCTGACGAATACATCAATTTCATTATATGTGCAGCCGTTCCAAATGCGATAAGCGTCAACGAAGTAAGCAAGGCCACCGAAGACGATAAAAGCCTCCGAGCACTGAGTGCAGCCATTCGTTCTGGATGTTGGGATAACGACCAACTACGACCATATAAACCGATCAAAGAGGAACTAAGAGTTGATCACCACAACAATGTGCTATTGAGATGTACAAGAATCATCGTTCCGACATCCCTCCAAAAACAAGTAATATAAATCACCCACGAAGGTCACCAAGGCCAAGACAATACATCGGCACTTCTGCGAGAACATGTCTAGTTCCCTGAGATGGACAAAGCTGTGAAGAAAGAGCTAGAACACTGCCTTTCATGTCAAGGTACATCACTACCAAACCCACCGGAACCACTCCAATCACTGCCAATGCCCATCTGTCCCTGGGGCAAAGTCAAGATTGACTTCTACGGTCCCCTCCCATCAGGACATTATGCGCTAGTGGCAATCGATTGTTATTCGAGATTTCCCGAAGTGGAAATTCTCAAATCGATTTCAGCCCAGACGGTTATTCCGAAGCTCGATTCCATCTTTGCTCGACATGGCATTCGCTCACAAGTAACTTCTGACAACGGACCACCCTTCCAAAGTAACGAGTTCAAGCATTTAATAGCATGAATCCAAAGGGCATATAACACACCACATCAACACCATTATGGCCCCAAGGCAATGCTTAGGCTGTAGTCGTTATGAAGCCTCTTGGCAAAGCTATAAGAACAGCACACCTCGAGAAACGACCATGGCAACAAGTGTTATCGAAGTTTCTCTGAAACTATCGCAAAACACCACATTCAACAGCAAAAGTCCCACCGACTCAACTGCTGTATAACCGTGAAGTACGAGGAAAAAAACCATCATTGCCTGCTCGTCCCAAGCCAATTGACCGACAAAGCGAAGCGACGGAAAACCAAGGAAAACGGAAAGCCATAGGAAATAAATATGCAGATCAACGGCGCCATTCCCAGCCAAGCAACATAAAGGTTGGTGATAAAGTCGTAGTGAAGCAAAAGAAACGTACAAATTGTCAATCAATTTCGCAGCTACACCACACACGTTGGTCACAGTCAAAGGATCGAAGATCGTAGCAGAAAATAACTACCTTCGCATCACCAGAAACTCATCATTATTTAAGAACATCGCGAAAGACATTGCAGCAGCAGATGATGAGGATGAACAATCTATAACAGAATCACGAGCAGAACATGCCCAAGTACGAGAACAGCCTGACAATCAACCATCGTCGCGAAGATAAACCAGAGACCGTACCCAGACCGAACTATATGGACAACCTATAGACTCTTCAATTATACCTTGACATTGTTTAGAATAGTATGAACTGTGAGATAAAAACCATAACCAAACTGAGCTATATGAGCAACCCATAGACTCTTAGATAATATCTTGACATTTTTTATAACGCATATGCATGAACTTTTTTTTTAGTTTTAGTTTATTGTTATTGTTTATTGTTACATAATTGCTTTCTAAAAAGGGGGGTTATGTAGTGATTACGTCACTAGTGAGCAGTCCCCATGGGGTAGATAGTCAGCTAACCACGAGGAAGACGACTTCAGTAAAATGTAGTATGAACCACACTATTAAAGAAACCTAAAACATAACACTAAACTATCTTGAATTTAATTAAAAGGTGTAACGCAGTTGATAATCTTCCTGGCACCAAAGCGCCAAAGCGCTATCTCTTCTACAATCAATTCAACAGTTAAGCCAACACTTTGAAATAGAGAGGCCAGAACAATTGCACACCAACATCCTTAGATTTTGCAAGTTACCTTTTTGTTTTTTTGTTTCCTTGCACAATTACGGAGCTACCGTATTCACTTTTAAGTTCTATTTACAAAGAAGACACGTCTGACTTAATTGCCTTGAAGACATATTATGCACAGATCTATCACTTTTTTGTTTACCTCGGAATTTCCTACAAAATATCCGCAAGATTTTTTACTTCCGCCAAATGTTGATTAGCTCGGTATGAGAGGTTTGATTGATTGGCAACAAACGCGTGTCAAGGGGGAAGAAAGCGACAACACAAGAATTCGTATTAGGCGTTTCTTTTCCTACCCCCTCTCCTTCCTCCCCCCCCCCTTTTTTTTTTTCCTCCTCCAGGAAAAGAAAACGCCTGATTTCAAGCTATATTTTCTTAAGTTGTTCGACGCTTCCAAATTAAAAACAAACAAAAAAAAAAAAAACCGCTACAAATTGTGTCCTTTTTCTTGCATTTCTACCACTCTTCTCAAACATCACCGCTGAGCATATTGATCGGATTTTCCATTGTCTAAATATCCTTTTGATTGGCTATTTAAAATAGTCTTTAACGCCGGGATAGATGATTTAGTCGATATCGCGGAGAAAGTGAAAAGTAAGCGCGCGAAGGAATCGAGAAACGCAGAAGATATATCAGACGGAGGTACATGTATGGTGCATGATCTTTTACGCTCATTTCTGAAGGAAAAGAAACAACGACAAGAGTTGCGGGACCAACATTTTTTGCACTTCTTGGAAGCACTTACCACAAAAAATAGAGACGAAGACAGGATACGGGAAGAACGTTGTATAATAGGAATTTATAAGATAGTCCCTGTAGCAACGGGCGAAAGAACACTAAAACTCACGCATAATTTAGAGAAAACACAAATGATCAAAGCGTTAGCCTAGATTTATCGTTATTTCTTAACTCTTGTAATCCATTTTAATCAAACTACAAGCGAGCAACCGTGAAAACAAAAAGAAAATGGATTCGCCTGGTCAGTGCGTAGTTTGCGCAATTCCCTTAAACCCACATCTCGCGCCCAATGACTGCTCCTATAAAATTGGATCAAAATTTCTGGCCATGAAAACATTTTGAAATTTGTTCGAAATCCGACGTGACGTCCAACCTCGTACCGAGGGTCTTATGGCGAGCGGAGAAAAGATCCTGGTACGAGTTTCCGTGATCTCTCGTTTTAAGGTCGTCGTACTACAATATTGCCATTTAACATTACTTTTGACGATAATGGATCAGTTTTGGAATTGCATGTTGCCGCACTTGGAGATCATCTCCAATATATAGGCATTGTAACTTGTCTAGAATATTTTCATGTTGAATCTTCTGTCTACTTTTGGCAAGTCGCATCGTTCTTTCGATATAAGGATGTAACAGCGTTAGAGGTGATTGCATTTTTGTGCTCCACTTTAACTGAGCTGGCTATTGGCCGGTAACCGCGGTGCAGGGTCTAACTCTGTACTTGAGCAGGAATTGAAACAATTCTGTTTACGTGCAATGGTCCGTCTTGTCTCTTTATAACTTTCTTGAAAGTTTAGACAGCCCTTTTCACCTCCATCGCCGGGTGATACGGCGCTGATTTGACATTGTTGAATTTCATTTTCCGGCATCAATGATTAGAATTCGTTGCTAACGAAGGCGGGGCTACGTTAACCCATTTTGAACAACTTGTACACGACTATAAGCGAATGATTTTCGCAGTTTCTCAACCGACGTTTTGCCATTGCACGAATTATACTGATAATCATATGGAGATTCAAGGATTTTGAATGGCCATCGACATTAAATAGGAACATTTTCCCATAAACAGGCCTGCATAAGCTACATAAAGTAGGGACCATAGTTGATGTTCTCATTCGCACCGGTGTAAAGATAGGGTTAACATAACGACTGGCCAAACATTGTATTAGGGATATTCCACGTCAGGACCGCCGGGAAGGGGGGTAGGCGGGGCAACTGCCTTGGGGCCCGGCCCACGTTAGGGGCCCGTACGGCCGCCTATGCATGGAGCGCCGAATCAGACTACATTATAAATGTTAAATATTCATGACGTATTCATTTTATATGATAAACTTACATGGTGGGACTCGCGATCTGACCTAAACTTGTCAATTATGATATTCTAAAGTGCTATATATGTAGAAGGTAACATACGAAAATGGCGTAACATATCATAAACTTTCAGATTCTAATGTGGTATTTACTTTAGTTTAGTGACGTACTTGCACGTCATGACAAACTTCACTTTGACGATAATTATGGTCCTTTGCGCGATTTTTTATCCTATTTCCCTGGCCGCGAAAAACTGGCGGGAATTCGCGGGAAGAGTCGTAGTATTACATTTCTTTCCGATATGTCAAACAGTCGGAGAAGGGGTTTAAATGACAGACCAGATCTCGTTTCGTTTTTCAATGCAGGAGTCTGTGTAACTTTAACCTCCAACACATTAGATATCTTCGTCTAAGGAAAGTGAAGCTCTCGGAGATAAACAATTTTATGTCTGGATGTTATATATCTAGGTTGGCCCCTGCTTCCTGAGATGGATTGTGTCTCGAATCTGAATCTAAAAACGAAACAAGATTTCGTCTGTTATTTAAACCCCTTCTCCGACTGTTTGACATTTCGGAAAGAAATATAATACTACAACTCTTCCCGCGAATTCCCGCCAGTTTTTTTTGCGGCCAGGCATAGGAAATGGGATCGAAAATTGCGAAATGGGATCATAACCGTCAAAGTGAAGTTTATCATGGAGTGCAAGTAGGTCATAAACTAAAGTAAACACCACATTGGAATCTGAAAGTTATTGATATGTTACGGCATTCTTTAGGATATCATAATTGACAAGTTTACGTCAGATTTTGAGTTCCACCATGTTAATTTATCATATAAAATGAATACGTAATGAATATTCAAAGTTTACAATAAAGTCTCGTTCGGTGCCCCATAGCCACCGAGCACGGCACGCATGTCTGCTTTCGCTGAATTCGATCTTGTAATTAGGAATCATTGTTAGGCATTCTTTCAATACTCTGTTTCAATATTGTAGTTATTTAGACACTGACTGTCAGATAAAAGCTAAAACGCACATTTTGCACCGTAGTGCGGTTGCGGCAATGCCATGACAACGCATCTTTAACAGCGATGTGAGTACTCGCACAACAGTAGAAATAGCCAAATAAAACCCAATTCGCCTCTGACATCTGAGACGTTTAGGGCCCGCAAGACTTCCCTTTACCCCGGGCCCATCCTGGCTCTCGGCGGCCCTGTTCCACGGTTAGCTTCACGAAGGACACCAATGGCATTCTTTCATTCTTAGGAAAGATCATACAAGTTACAATTCCCAAAAGAGAATCGGTAGTGTATTAAATTTTTATTGTCAAGAAAAGAAGTAAATATTCAGACAAAGACATAGTTTGTCATGCATAAGCAACGAAATTCTCGTTTTCCCATCACTAATTTCATGGCCATTAATATCATGGCCTAGAAAGTTAATCAGACCTAGATACGATTTTAACTCAGTGACGTTGGTAGGTGGAATAGACTATTTCATATATTTGGCGTCGTTTTGATAACCGCGAAACTCGAAGACTGCTTGCATAACTTAACACTTTATCTTTTTCAGGCGTAAGCCATGTTCAGAAAGGCGCTTTATCACTTTACCGATTTTTTGCAGCTACTTTTCTTCTATCGTCCGAAAATCAAAATGTTTTAGAGAAGGGACACTGTATTGGGAATGCAATTCTTTAAGCTTTCTCGATCGTCCTCTGAAATAAAGTTTGTTTGTAGTTGACCTTCGATCGTCTATCGTGATCATTCTCCTGATCAACATTTGGCACTCGAAAACGAGTATGAGAGCTAGTACGGTTGAACCGAGATTTACCGCAATAAGTTAGCATGCTGGTAAAACATCATTCTTTCTCTCCGTAATTTTCTTTATCGCTTCATCTTGAAACTCAAATAAAGTTTTTACACAAAATACAGTAAACATTCTTCGCTTCTCCTCCAAACTCCACATTGAAGGTTTTCTAATTCCCCGAAGTACACAATTACGTCACGGTTAAATTTAGGGATTCAGCGAACTCATTAGAGAGAAACCATAAAACAAAGTAGTGGTCAAAAACAATGGTTAGAAATAATATTAAGACTTGCGCTAAACTTCGCACAATGGACGAATTTAATTCAGACGAATTAAATTCAAATTAACTTCGTTGGCAATGCGACGTAAATGCGACGTCGAGTTAAACATCGAATTTCAGTGGAATTTAAGTGTTTTTACTTGGATTCGTGAAGCCTGAAAAGGACTTCTTGAACATTTGGGGCCGAATTGTCACAGACAGAAGAGAAACATTTATTTCGACCTAACGGTAATCCGTCCTGTAACTCGAACACTCATGATCGTCGCATTATCCGTCTGACCCAGACAAATTTACTTGCCGGCATGAAATTAATTCGTCTGTCGAATTTAATTGAGTTATACGTCGCAGTTTCGTCGAATGCAATTGAAACAATTAAATTCGTCTGAATTAAATTCGTCCATTGTGCGACGTTTAGCGCAGGCATAATAGTTTTATGTAAAGCGATGTTAGTAAATAGATAAATGAATGAGAACTGGCCATTTCCTCTGAGCATAAAAATATTTCGGCCCTCACAGGGAAAACACTTCTGATTTTCCCGCTTCGAATCGTCAATTGGCTCAAGCGAGGAATACTGACCATCCCATATATTTTTTCTGATTTTTGTATTTTAGCTTCGGGAAATCCGAACTTGATGTTCTCATCAAGTAAACTTCATTTATCTCGCAATCAACCCTTCTCTCAATAACAATATTCGATCTTTTCCTTTAGCACTATTTTAATTTCGGCCACTGTTCTTTATTGCCTCTGCCTACTCACCCCCGCGTCTTTATATCATGTAAATATTTATCACACTAAAGATATCACAAAACGTTTGTAAATTAAATTATATTTTCCCAAAACTTATTTTTATTATTTTTATTTTTGTTTCATTATCTTTTCAACAATTTCCTGAGGGTGGTCCGAATTTTAAGAAAATAATAAATAATGTTTTAAAATTTGTTCTCGTCTAATAGCAAAAATTATACTTCAACCCCTTTCCGATAACTGAGATCCTATACAAAGAAAAAGTCGAAGACGTCACACGTAAGTGCATTAGGGTTCTTCTTCTGTCGGTTGGTTTGACATGCAGTCGAACCTCTGTTATTATCCTTTGATATTCTGAAACGTTTAGTAAAATCCTACTTGATCGTATATATATTTTAAGGCCCCGTTCACACTATACCGGATAGGCTTTCCGCCGGCACGAAACGGCAAATAATTATGCCGTATGATACAACCCGTGATGCCACCAATCACCAAGCTCTATTCTATTAATCATGTTTACTTCCGAAACGATTTCGATCTTCGTTCACACTTGATCTGAAACGGCACAAAAACCTATCCGATAAAAGATGCACCTCTTTCGAGATCAGAGCGGCGTAGCGGCGCTCCGACACAGAAATTGTACAGGAAGAGGCGTTTTGTGTGTGTACAGAAGGCTTATCTGGTATGGTTTTCGTGCCCGCACAAAAGTTATCCGGCATAGTGTGAACGGGACCTAAGAAAGGCAAGATTTTTACTCATTTTTCAGGTGCTTTTTTCTTCGAAGAATTATTAAACATTTCGTAAGGGAGTGCGGTTGCGATAATAACTATACTAAAAATATGCCTTCTAAAGCATTATAAAGATTCTTGTCAATTGACAATTCGACATTTAGAAAAGGAGGAAATCCAGTTAATTAATATTAAAACAAGTAACAAGCATTGTACTATTAAGTTGATGTGTCATCTGGAAGTAGTATTATATGTGTAAAGACTAGTTTCTATATAATCGCCGGTATAATTGCTGTCGATCATCAAATCGCTGGGACCGTTAAACCGAACGATCGCTGTGAGTTGCTATGTTGGAATTGTTTCCATATAGGCTGATTTCCATTACGCCCGCTTTGCCCGCGCGGGCTGAGCGAGCTTTGAAAGTTGGAAATTTCAACTTCCAAAGCGAACTAAATAAAGCACGCCCCGTCCTCTCGGTCAAAGCGGACGTAATGGAATGGAACTTATGATCGCTCGCGTTTATTGCATGCGAGAGCGTTCTTCAAAATGATTCAGCAGACGTTATATCAGATCTCGAGCCATTAGTCAAATTGGTCACTGAACCAGTGAAAATCTATATGACGTACGAGCATCGGCAACTCACACAAACACGCTTCCCAAAGAAGGAGACTGGCGGGGTCTTGTTGCTGCAAATAGATCGATTACTTTTTCTATATCTTAAAGAAAGATAGCTCAACCAGTACGATAAACAAAGAAAGCATCGTTTTTTTTGTTTGCAAAATTTTCCTAGAAGGACAATGGCAAGGACTCTGACACACACACTTTGAGGTGCTTTGCCTGATTGATAGATAATATATTCCTTTTTCAACTGACTACCGTTTGATTACTCAACCGCGCGACTGTATATCTAAACGATCGCTCGCGAGTGTTTTAATAAGGTCACCGTCGATTGCTCTGGATCGTTGGTTATCAACGGCCATTGTCGACGATTATATGGAAACCGGGTTAAAGCCAATCAGTTCTTTGGCTGAGCTACACAGCTATGACTTATACAATCTCTCCGTGTTTTACTTCATAACAATTAGAAGTCCAGACCGTCTATTTTAACGTTACTCTGGCTCTGAAAATTTGTGAACTTTTCATGACCCAACGTTTCGACACTCCGATCTATCGGAGTAAAGAGTAAATATTGTTGTACAGACATATCTTTACCCTCTTTAATTCAATCACCTAGCTCAATTAAATTCTTTAGCAGGGATATATCTTTGCTCTGAATAAAATAGAAATATCTTCCATCCAGTTGGCTCTCGACTGTTTCTTCAAAAGCTGGAAAAAATATATCCAAGTTTCAACCTCAGAAAGTGCTCATGAATGTTGAATAATTTGAAAAAGAATGAAAGAATAACGTCAAGGCATTAAATACTGTTAACAGGTAATGTGTTTCAGCCGTTGCTATGACAACTGTAACGTTTCAAAATGGCTGTAAATTTACATTTAATTAATTTATTTGAAAAACCAGTTCGTTAATCCCCAATTTTTTTCCCTTAAAACATTTCGTTAAATTTAAGTAATCAATAGGCAAATTTTAATAAATTCTGTAGATCCAATTTTTTTTTATCGAAGAAAAATTATGGTTTTATATTTTTCATAAAAATTAGATGTATAGAATTTTTAAAACATCTTACTATAGATTACTTAAACTTAAGGTGGCTCCATACAGTTTCTAGAAAAATGGATATGATGCATATTATGCATAGATAAACATTCTGACAATAAAAAACTGTTACCAAATAAATAGCAACAGTTGTTGCGATGGCAACAATGAAGTTTCAAAATGGTTGCCAATTACCCTTCGAACCTATTTAATACGAAAGAAACTTTGGTGACCCCCATTTTTTACAATAAAACTTTCCTTGAAGTATGATTAATTGGTAGGCCGATTTTAAAAACATTCTGTAAATCCATATTTTTTAAAAATTAACAAACATGATTTTTCCGAGAAAAAAAATTATTCGTGCTACAAACTATTTTAAAATTCCCCATTGATTACTCATGCTTCAAGAAAAGTTTTAATGGAAAAAAAATATTAGGGGTCACCAAAGTTTTTTTTTGAGTTAAATTAGTTTGAAGGGTAATTGGCAGCCATTTTGAAAAGTCATTGTTAACAATTTTTGATTGCCAGAATGTTTAACTATGCATAACATGTAGTTTTTTGGGTTTTTTCGAATTGTTTATGCACGTGTCTTGGACTCTCAAACTTGTATTTTCCATATTTCAAGAAACTGTATGGAGTCACCTTAAAGAAATATTTTAATGCAAAAAAAAATCGTCGTCACTGTACTAGTTTTCAAAATGAATTGGATTGAATGTAAATTTACTGCCATTTGAGACGTCACAGTTGCCATAGCACCGGTTGAAACACATTATCTGTTAACAGTGCCACAGCGAAATGGAAAATATTAAAAATTAAATCTGCCATAGCCTTCACAAGCCACAAGCTCCAACACATTATGATGAAGAGTTAATATTGTCACTTCAAACTGAAAACAAACACCTAAAATCAAGACTTGAACAATTAGAAACATGCTATTGCGACCTCAAACAAGAGGCAAGAATAATTACAGAAGAAAAAAATAGTCTTATCACTGCACTACGATTGTTGAACGATGAACACCCAAAACCTAAAGAAAACCAAGATCCTCGAAAAGATAAGAAAACCAAAGAATCCAAGACAACCAAAGAATCCAAGACAACGGTTAACAGGGAGGAAGAAAATCAAAATGAACAAAATGTTCCAAGCTCGAAGACTGGAGTACGACAACACATGAGGGAAAACAACAAGCCGGGTGATACTGATAAGATGAAATCCCAGACAAAGGAAAATCAACACAAGCATCCGTCTACCCAATCCAAGCCAGTACCAACAACAGTGATCATTGGGGATTCCATGATCAAAAAGTTCCAAGGAACGGATGGAACGGATGAATTGGCAAGCGAGTAAAACGCAAGGTAGTTGTGAAATCTTTTTCATGTGCCAGTACATCCGACATGAAACACTACCTCAAACCAACCATTGAGAGAAAACCTGAACAAGTTGTTCTTCATATTTGAACCAACGATCTTCGTCATTCTGAACCAGGAAAGGTTGTTGAGAACATAGTAGACCTTGCAAATCAGATTGAGAACAAGAGCAACACAAGTGTCATTATCTCTGATCTAGTTACGAGAAATGACAAAGACCAGCTGAATGAGGCAGTGAAAGACGTCAAGAAGAGACTGAAGAAGTCATGTAAAGAAAATGGTTGGCAATTGATTGAACACAAAAACATTAGAGGTAACAATCTAAACAATAGTGGTCTACACCTAAATGAAACGGGTAATAACATTATGTGTAATAATTTTGTTAATTGTTTAGGTATGTTTGCTTGATCTCATGCCATCCTCAACAGGGTGGAAAATAATTCTAACCTAGATCGTCCAGTGATTCCGGAAACTCCCACCCATAATACATACGAATCCCATCATATGTCGTTACCATCCTTTAATTGATTGCCAATTAACTGAGCAGCCTACACGTATTACTAAGGATACATCTTCCATAATTGACTTATTTTTAACAAATGATCCCCTCAAATACTCTCATATTGGAGTCAAACATTGGATTGAGTGACCATAGTCTTATATATGCAATAAGAAATATTTGTATTTCAAAATCAAGTCCTAAATTAGAAAAATGTAGATGCTTTAGAAAATTTGATCCTTTGAAATTCAGAAATGATCTCGCTATAGCCCCCTGGCATCTTATACAGATTGAAAACAATCCAGATAGAGCATGGAACATATGGCAGCAGATGCTTTTGGACACTGCTAATAAACATGCACCATGTAAGACAAAGAGAATTCGGGGAAAACCCTCACCATGGATCACACATGAACTAAAAAAATAAATGTTTGAAAGAGACAAATCCAAAAAAGTAGCTTGAAATTTTCTTCTGATGAAAATTGTGCAAACTACAAATTTCTAAAAAACAAAGTTAACTATGATATTAAAACAGCAAAAACTGACTATTTTAATAATTATTTTAAAATAAATTATGGAGATATCAGGAAAACCTGGAAAGGAATAAACAAAGTAATAGGAAATGAACCCAAGACCACCAAAATAAATAAACTTGATATAGGGAATATTACATATAATACCCCTAGTGATATTAGTGCAAGTTTAAACAAACATTTCTCGGAAATTGGACCTTTTCTAGCTTCAAAGATACCTGATACTCCTTCTAATTTTAAAGATTATATCACTCCTTCAAATCATACATTTACTTTAGAACAAACTTCTTGTGAAGTGATATTACATTTAATCAACAAATTGCCCAACAATAAAGCTACTGGGCTTGATAACATATCTAGTCGCCTATTAAAGGAAGCAGCTCCTGTAGTTATACAATCCTTAACATATATAATTAATCTATCAATCGCCACTGGAATTTTCCCCAATGAATGGAAGCTCGGAAAGGTCTTGCCAATTTTCAAAGAAGATAACCGGGCTGATCCCAATAACTATAGACCAATCTCTGTTCTACCTGTAATAAGTAAACTGATTGAAAGGATTGTATTTAATCAGCTTTATGCTTATTTAAATGAAAATAATCTTTTAACTGAATCTCAATCAGGTTTCAGGCCTATGTTTTCCACTGAAACAACATTACTTGAAAGTACCAATGAATGGTACAATAATATTGATGACAACCTTTTAAATGGTGTGATATTTCTGGATCTAAAAAAATCTTTCGACACCATGGACCACTCAATTATGATAAAAAATCTAGAACTTTATGGAGTAAGGTTTGAATCTCTTGATTGGTTTAAATCTTACCTAACTGAAAGAAGACAGCAAACCTTGGTTAAGGATATTTGCATCCGCATTTGCAGAAGTCATGGTGGTATCATTTGCATACATTCTAGGTTTTGAAAACAATTTACATGAAGGGAGATCATTTATATATAGAAAAAATAGTAGTGGTCCTAGAATGGACCCTTGTGATAATCCACAATTTAATGAACAAACATCAGACAGCACTCCATTAATGCTCAAATGACTCATGATATCAATGTGATTCAAGAATGGTTAAAAGCAAACAAATTAACCTTAAATGTTGGGAAAACAAAGTACATGATAATAGGGAGTCAGTTTATGCTATCTCAAATACCAAAAGATTTTAAGATACAGATTAACAATGTATCCCTTATAAGAGAAACAATGTATAAATCTCTTGGGATCCATATAGATGAAAGTCTAACTTGGAAAACACATATCGACATAGTTTCCACGAAAATTTCTGCAGGTCTTGCAGTTTTGAAACGTGTAAGCCCAACGATACCATTTGAGACAAGATTAAATATGTACAAGGCACTGATCTTGCCATATTTTGATTACAGCAGCCCTGTATGGGGCAACATCGGGAAAGGTCTATCTGAAAGACTCCAAAAATTGCAAAATAGGGCTGCAAGGATAGTGACACTCTCAAGTTATGAGATAAATAGTCACTCTAATGAAATACTGGATAATCTGGGTTGGGAAAAACTAGAACACAGAAGTATGCAACTTGCTGTGCTAATGTACAAAATCTACAACAACCTTTCTCCAATGTACTTAAGGAAGATTTTTGAAAAAAACGTCAAATGTACATTCTTACAATGTGAGAAATTCTGAAAAAAATCTACAAATTCCTAGATATAAATCCGAAAAAGGAAAATGTAGCCTTCAATAAAGGGGCTCTGTCCTTTGGAATAAAATCCCTGTTGAGGTTAGAGATCAAACTAACCAACGCTCATTTAAACTGGGTTTGACAAAAATTGAAAATAATCTGTAAAATATTCTTCACTTTAAATTTATTGTGAGTTAATAATAGTTTAGTTAAGTTTTTATGTACTTTATATATATATATTTATATATATATTTTTTTATTTTAATTTTGTAACACGGCTCTCTGGAAGACCATTTATGTAAAATGAAGCGATTCCGTGTTTATTGAATAAAGATTATGATGATGATGATGATGATGATGAACAGTATTTGATGCCCTGAACGTTATCCTATATACATAATGTTAGTTTCACCCTTTTACAAAATATTCATGAGCAGTTCTGAGCTTGAAACTTCAATTGTTTCCACATTTGAAGAAACAGTAGGGAGTTACCTTAAGCCCACCAATATTTTTAATTATCTAGCAGGTAAATTTTTTGTCGAAGTCCGAGCAACCAGAATAGTTTTTAACAAATAAGTCCTTTACCTATATTGCTATCTTACCCTCTTTTCAACTCCGAGAAAACCCAGAAAAACTTGTCCATATTTCCACAATGAACTTTCTTCCTGATTCTTCACTTTCCACAACAGTTCTTGCGTCATATTTCTTGCCCGAATTGACAATTTTAATTCGGAAAAATTGCCTAGTAAACGATAACTGAACTTCATACAAACGCCCCACACGTAATCGTATGAAAAAACGTTCATCCATGGAGAAACTAATGAAGAAGTAGAGAAAGATGCCTGATTATCCTTACGGTAGACGAGTTGATAACCTATAGAATAAATGAAGATAAACTTAACTAGAGCACATGGGAAACATTAGGCAACTAATGCGTCTGTAAGCCCACCGAAGGTGCAAATCTTGCCATGCGTGGAATTCACTTACGCGAGAGTAGAAAAGCAATGCAAAAAAGATTCTGCAAGCTTTGGGATGAACTGCAGCACATCCTACTGAGAATTTCAGTACTCGTAAAAAAGCGAACAACAGAAGGTGATTAAGTTGCGAATTCACTTTGGTACCCAACAACGCTTTCTTCATAATTTTTGTAAAAAAAACAGCATGACTCGTTTCTAAACCATATACTTACGTATAGTGCCACTACATATTTTTGGTTTTTATGTATGTATTCACTGTTATTTCATAGTAAAACACGTGCGCGATCAGTGCACAATTACATGCAATATACGTTTTCGTATTTAGTCATTTTAGCTTCGCGTAATACAATCACATAATGTGTTATTATAACTATACCGAAATTGTTTAAAATGTTGACCTGTTGAGCGCTCGGTCATGATGTCTTAGCTATCCATTTAAATATACATGTACAAGGAGAAGTTTAAATTCAAAAAGTGTGTTCATCACTGTAGAATCGAATCAATCCCCAGAGTATATTAATATTGAGTTTGGGACAGAATTACGGTTTGGATTAGCGGTTTGTTTGGAGTTTGGGTAAAAGCTAGAATTAAAAAGAGGGCATTTGAACATTAATGATTATTGTTAATTAACCACGATATTTTACAAGTGAGCAAAAATGCATCAAAAATAGTCCTATTGATTCACAAAAAATACGCAGTACACTCTAATGCGCTTCATATATTCATCGACACATGTGAGATCATCATGATTAAACACACACATGAGAGATTATCGATTTTATTAATGACTGGAAAATTAATAAACTAATCTATTTTATAAAATAAATGCTAATATTTTACCAGATTATCTAATATATTAAGTATGCAGATAAGTTCTCTGGAAACACCACGTAAAACATTTATTTGCTAGGCTTTCGGCATGTCATTCCGGCCTTCATCAGAGCAATAACAATAAGTTGTTGGCTCACGTAATTTATAAACTAAGCAACTTATAAACGACGTTAAAAAAGTTTGGTTTATAAATGACGTGAGCCAACAGCTTATTGTTATAGCTCTGATGAAGGCATGAGTGAACATGCCGAAAGCTTAACAAATATATATTTTACGTGGTGTTTCCACAAAACTTTTAAAGAATTAATATTTAGTATGGTTTAGTGAACAATTAACATTGTTCAATTTATGCGGATACAGTATCCGCACTCACGCAATGCGTATCTATTTTTATGATGTTGAGGTTTGAACGACCATGTAAGCTATAGAGAGTTTATTAGCATTTGTTGAGGAGCGCTTGCCCAGGTGTTGATATTAAATTATTAATTAAACTATAACAATCCCTACCCAGAACATTATAGATACGATTTAGTTCATGCTAATGACCCTGTTTGCTCGTTGTTTGTTTGTATGAATAGGGCGTCTTCAACCTGGTTGTTCGTCTTTGGGTTTTCTTTATTAGGACAGACTGACAGTGTTTACTATCCACTGCATGACGCAAAAAATACCATTTCTAATACTCAACAAAGCACGATTCATTCGTGAGCCAAACCCAATGGTTCGTATCGTCGAAATACAAGCCAGTTTTGGCATTTGTTCAAACAGTTTAAACATTGCCTTTAAACTATAAACCTTTACAGACTGTTTAACTTCCATGCGTTTGTGCACTTCAAGTTCCGCGATCATACTGTTCTATATAGGCAATGATTCAAACGGCTTGGGAAACATTCCGAACGGTTGATTTAACCATTCCAACGGCGTTCGACAACGTCAGTCGAACGGCATGCGAAAGACGTCCGAATGTTATTTTAACGCCGTTCGCTGAAGTGTTAAAGTAGGTTTTCCCGTTGAGGGTAACAACTTAAGAACGTATAATCGCACTGTCAAGATAAAGCAACAGGAAAATTTCCATTTAAAGACATATGGCAGCGGTAGAGCTACGTTCCAGCGTTCGAAGGAAACTGTCGGCGTTCAGTCATCAAGACACGGCAAAAACAAAACGTCGAAGTAATATAATTAATAACCTGAAAATTACAGCCTAAACAAGATAAAAAATACCACAGCGTTATCTAACTGTGAAGATACAGATAGGCACCAATTTCCATTCAAAAATATATAGCGGTGATTAAGAATATATTAAAAACTAATTCCACATCCTAGTGTCCGAAGAAAACTTCTCGCGTGCAGTCAGCGAGACGCGGCAAAACACAATGAATAAGAACGAATCAGTGATTTAATGAATAACGCTAAAACCAAAACTCACGAGCATATAAAGATAGTAGTAGAATTAAAATATCGAGACACAGTAATAAACGTTTCCAGCAAAAATAAAGAAATGAGATGAGGAAAATCGGGAAAATTTATATTGGAGCAGTGGGATGTATGTGGACCATTAAATAAGTTGTAAATCCGTTGAATTCCCTTAGAACTCAACTTGCATCTAGAAAGACCTTCCTCGAAAATGTATACCTGGTTCGGATACTTTTAGATCAAAGTAATTTTTTTCAGACCAACTGTTTTGGTAGTCTTTCAATATAAATTTTATTGTTGTAAAATATTATTAATTTTTTAAGTTTTTCTAACCAATTAACTTCCTAACAATACGCGTTGCCCGTAGTTAGATTACATCAAGGCTGCATTGGAGATTTGAGTGTCCATTTATAGTTAAAACTCTGAAATTATAACGACAACTTTATTAGCCTGCGTGCAGGCTCTCCTGGGAGACTACCCGCGGCGGAGAGTAAAGGAGAACCTGCTCAAATGTCGTACAATTTTGGTCGGTTTTACGTGATTGGTCAATTCAACATGTAAAGACTACAAACGCCAAGCGTTTTTTAGTTTCCATTGTTTTTCATTCCTAACAATAGTTGTCATTGCAGTCTAGATAAAAAATTTATCTATTATTTTCGCACTTTTTTTTAGCTATTTATTCTACTACTCCGTAAGTGAATATTTTTTGTTACATTAAAATTGTTTGAATTTAATCCTGGGTTAATTGAACTCGTTTTTTGCAATGAAATTTCGCCTTTGACGGCCCGAGTTGGGATGCCATATTTACAGTAATTTGACACACACTAAATCTATATTTGATGATCGAGTTGTCAAAGTTCTCATGCCCTATTTATGTAGTTTACAGCAACATTTAATATATGCCATCACTGCGGTTCTCTATTAAACCTGCCTTTTATAACAAAACAATTTGGCAACAACACGCGCGATCCTGAGCAATGTCTGAGAAATATCGTGATAAACAATATTTATTATTCGAAACTTCTGTCAATTTACTCGTGAGCTAGCCTGGTTAGCAGGATGGCGCGATTTCTTTTTAAACATCTCTAATAATAACCCGCTGGTATATGAACAACGTATTAACAGTATCTGAGTGGCCTCCTTTTACATATGCTTCTATAGAAACATAAATACAGCTCTTTGAACTGAATCGGCATAACTGGACTTCAATCTATGTGTAATAAAGAAACTATAATTTTTTCCGGTTATAATTTATCATGTTTTAATTATGATTTTAGACTATAATCATGTAATAATTTTGGTATAGGATTTATAGACGATAAATGTAGCATGACGAATTAAATCTTCATTCGAACTTCTCTAAAATTATAATTTTAGTAAAACTAAATAAAAAACTCTACATAATATATTTTTTTTCTTCTAGCCTCTCAGAAACATTTTGTAGAACCTATTTTCTTATTTAGTTCTATTAACCCAATCTAGACTAAGGGGGGCAAGGGGAGTGCCCGCAACGAATTGATTTAAACCTTTGTAACTTTTTGAGTATTTAAAATACGTGCACGAAATTTTGTGAATTTTTTATAACTAGTTTTTCGGAACACTTTTCTGTGTCAGAGGAATGATTACACTGATTAGCATTTTCGTTTTTCATGGCGTGTAAGGCAAAAATTTCGAAATTCGTTATTCGTTATTTGAATATTTGATAAACTTTAGTATTTTTATATAATTCGATAAATTTTGTGTTATTTAAGTTCATATAATGACGTCACAGATTGAAAATGGCGGAATCCAAGATGGCCGATCAATGTCGAAATACAGTAACGTCATCAATTTAATTATTACAAAATGTTGTTTTTAAAATTATTGGTGCTCATAGGATACTTCAAACAATGTGTAAAGTTGTGAAATAAGACAATCGAGTTTGATAAATAAATATAACATTTACTTTCTTATTACAACAACTGCCTGAATGGCCATTAACAAAAAAATAAAGCTAATTCTTTCTAAATTTTTAAGTTTTATAGTTTTATCTACTTGATACTGGCTCTATAACTACAGTAACTATTGGATTGAGAGTTTTTCTTGTCTATTATTTGGCTGTATTACACTTTGTTGTATTTTTAGATAAACGTCACCAATGACGTCATAGACACGTAACCACTGAGGTAATACCAATAAAAATGAAAGTATTGTCAAATGTTCTGCTAACTTACCAAAGTTCACTTTGATAGAATAAACACTTTTTGGGATATTGATCGCAGGCACTTTCCGTCTCTCCCACAACCCCAGAAGACAAAAAGAAAAGTGCAACTAGGTAGGTATAAAATTTTATAAATATATCATTTTTAGAGCGAATGCGTTGTAGAAGCCATACATTCGTCATGTTGAATTTATCGTCTATAAGCTATTGGGACTCTTTCCTTGTTTACAAAAAAAGATAACTCAAAAATGTCAATTTATTCTCTTATACGATTCGTCAAATACATTTTCTCAAACGAGCAGATTTATGATTGTTTACTGTTATTTATAACTCTAGCATACAAATAATGCAAAATATTTAGGGTTTCAAAAAAACTTTGAAATGTTTCTTAACTTATACCAAAATAATTGCCGTTAAAAAAATATATCACCGTTTAGGCAAATCTTGAGTTATTATGTACTCTGCTTATTATTTCCTGTTGAAAAATCTCCGCTATTATGGACACTATTGCGCAAGCGCGCAACCATCTTGCCCCAAATTTCTGGTAATGCCCAATCCCTTATATATATAGTTGCCTATATATTTATTAGTAATTGTAACGATCACACCAAATGATCGTGGTCTCTGTTTTAGTAATATTTAGACTCAGTTTATTTTATTTCAAACATTTGAAAATATTTTTTATGGTTTTCTTTGCTAAAATTTACTACTTATTCAAAAAAATTATCCTGCAATCGATATGCTAGTACAATCAACATGCACTCCAACAGTCGTTATAATGATGTTGAAAAGATCTCATGTTATCGGTAGAATACGTTACGCAGTAAAGCGTTAAAGATACGTGTAGCTTTCATGCAGTGTCTTCTATTTTCTACTTGCTCCAACAGCAACCAAAGTGCGCACGCGCGAACGCTCACACACCATCCCAAGATTGCGGGCTCAAAGATAACTATCGACATCTTCCTTTCTCACATGTGAAGTAAAACTAAAACAAATCAAAAAAACTTAAACCTATGCATATGTTTTGTTTGTTATTCCTTTGATGCAGATGTTGATAAAAAAATATTTTTATAAATTATTTCAAAATCTCATTAATAATTCATGAGGAAAGAGAATTATGACCATATCGTGTCTTTATATGTGATAAAGAAACCTCCTGATTTAGATAAATTTTAGCTTTGATTTTCTTGGCTTAGAAAAGGTTATTTTTCAAACTTACTACGCCAATGAACTTACCAAGTGGTTCGTTTTTGAAGCCGTTCAATAAACTCGCAGTTCGTGTTTTATCATATACATATATATATATATATATATATATATATATAAGTGAGTTATGGTTCACGAAATGTTAGAGAGTGCTCAATACCATATATAGATAGAGCAAAATACAAAGTATAAAGTCTAGTTTTACCTTAAAGTCTTCGCTACCAGAGGTTTCACCCTAAACGGGATGATCCCGTTTAGGGTGAAACCTCTGGTAGCGAAGACTTTAAGGTAAAACTAGACTTTATACTTTATATATATATATATATATATATATATATATATATATGTACTATTTACGTCAACGGACACGAATTCTGTAATTAGTTCATTGGCGTAGTAATTTTTCTAAGAAAACGTTGTCTAAGTCGAGTGGAATCAAAGCTAAAGTTTATTTAAATCAAGAGGTATCTGTATCACATATACAGACAGTCATTAAACATGGATTTTCTTTGTGTTTCCTCATGAATTATTAATGAGTTTTAGAAATATATATATATAGTTCATATATATATATATATATATTGTATTTTTTTATAGACTTTCGATCAATGGGGCTCCTTTCTAACTCGTCGTGGTCTTGCTTATCTATCCGCTTGTGTCATGTTGTCTTTACGCTCATCTTCGGTCGTCAAGTCTCCGTCTTTTTGTGAACCGATTTGACGTTGCTTGTGGTGTGACGTATATGTACTCGGTTTCTGTTGTACACCCAGTCGGCCAGTCCTTTCCCTCAATGTCACTCGCTCTAGCACGTACTGTTCCTCTTCTCAAGTCATACGTTTTACCATATGGATTGGCATTCCATATCTTGCAAAGTGTCCTTTGAGCTTGTTGATGATCGCGGTGGTTACGCGGTCAACTTCTATGAAGCCTGAGTAATAGTCGACAGTCGTTAGGTAATTTAATTTCTTCCTTTGCATTCTTCTACTGCATTCTTTAAGTCTAGAATACTCTCTAGTAAAAACAGTTATTCTATTTTGTCTCGTATCATTCTTTCTTTCTCCTTGAGGTTGCACGACTCAGCATAAAAGTATAACTTTGTTAGAAACGTGTCGAAAGGCTCTTCGAAAGGTACTTGGGAAAAACGAAATGATTGAAGAACTTCATTTTGCCACGGGTTGCAATACTCCTTAACTTTCTCAAGGACTTTAGCTGGATCGTTTCTGTCGCTTTCTTCATCAAATTCGAAATGATCATAAACCTCGAGGACTTGCGGTCCCGCCATAGAAATAATATACCTAGAATGCGGGCTCCTATCTCCCGTCAGTCATAGAATTGTCGGAACAAAATGGCGGGTTTATAAAGGCAATAGGAACTCTCCCCAGGACTTTTTAACATTTTATAACATGGCCGCGCTTGGTGATGTTGTGGAGTGAACGATGGATGTATTTTAGCACTGAATTTCTTTGTTTTTTGCACCCGGAAACTTACTGGATTAGTGAATTTAAAGATAAAGGTATGTGAAGTGCAATATGCTTCGCCAAAACATTTCGAAAATCAAACTCTGGACTCAAGGAGACAGTAAGTGTTTTGCTGTGTTTTAAGTACATCACAGTCTTTTCGACATCATCTATTATTGACATCTTAAATCCGTGTTTTTCCCCCCATAGTTTCGCTTACATATCTAACTATTTTCCTTTCTCTTAACAGGTTTTGATGCAGACAATTTCCGAGTTTCAAGTTTTGCATGAGGGTATAAATATAAACTGGTTTTTATTTATATTATCAGAATGTCTATGCCTTGGAATATAAATTCTCTCCCTCGTGTTTGTTTCTCCTTTCTCTCTTTTCCTCTCTTTTTTCATTATCCTCAAATGTACCTCATGTCCCGTATTATCCATAACAGCATCATATGTTATTTATATACAATATTTATAATATAGGTTGAGTCTTACGCACGCTGTGATTGGTCAATTACCGTGTTTATATCAGGCTATGTAAACACGGTTGTGATGTCACGGCACATTTTTTAGCCTTATTTCATAAAAGAAATAGAAAATGGATGCCCTGTGTTTATATAACCAGATGCAAACACAGGCGGCCATTTTCTATCATGGCCAGAAATTCAAGACATTTACACTGAGCATGTCCGAACCTTAAAAAACAAAGATGGCCGAAACGCTATATAAACGGCTATATAAAAACGCCATTTTTTAAAGTTTGAGTCAGTTCAATCACAGTTACAAAATTTGCCTCACTATATATGAAGGGAACAAAACATGGGTAGTCAAATAAGATAAATTTCATATCCTATTCTTACCTCCAAGTGCGTCCATTTCGTTACCCGTTTTACACCGATCTAGCTCCTATTAGGTGTATATAACCAGCGCCATTTCCGTGCAAACGAACAGTTTAGTCAGGCATTTTACGACCCGTTTCATTTCTTGTCAAATTTGCCTCACTTCCCTCGTAAACGTCGCATTATCAAGTATTCCTTCTGTTATTTTCGAGGTCATCTGATCCGTTTAATACCGTCCATTTTAGCGAGGAAAGCTGTAGAAATTGGCAAGTGAATTATCCACATACGATAATTTTCATGTGAGCAAAGATGCGATAAACATGCGAAAACAACATCTATCCTTTTTAAAAAGTCGGCCATATTTGATATCAAAACGAAGCTCAGAATCAGGGCTTTCTATTAGCAATGAGCGTTAGTATGGGTGAACATGCTGGTGCCTCATTTATCCCCTTGTGATGCCGTATACCCTATGCTGTGTTCGCAGCCATTTCGTCTCCTTCACTATTAAGTACGAGGTAATCAAACGTTAACCCGCTGCGAAAATGGCAGGCGCGTGCAATTTTCACACGGAAACCGCTGTCAAGCGACAGGCGCATGTCTTGAATTTCTGGCCATGTTCTTAAATACAACAATACATCATCCCTTATTCTTAACTAGATACAGTGAAATACTGTCTGTAAACGTTAAGTGTCTATGTGTATATTGAGATACGTGTCTTGTTTCGTTGGCTACGTCTCAGCGGGAGTGTTGCATCTTTATTTCCTGCACAGTTCCTTCTGTCATCGTCTTCCTCCTCCGCATCTTCTGGCCATCGGATATCTGGATCTTCGATACGTTCGCGTTCGTCTTGGGGTTCGTTCGGTCGATTTTTAAACGGTTTGATGTCATCCGGGTGGCGGTACAGAGTGGGGCCACTTCCCTCTTGTTGCACAGTGACTTTATTTCCTTCTTTGATTATATCGACGATCTTGAATGCTTCTTGGAGGAAGAGAGTATCGAACTTCCTGGATTTGTTGTAATTTCTGATCAGTACTTTGTCGCCGATTTGGAAATGAGATTTCTTTCGGTATTTAGAGGAGTTCACTTGATTCTCGTTTTCCGTTTTCCGCTTTTGGTCTGTTTCTCTTGCCTTCATTACGTCATCTTCTGTAAAGTGTCTTCTTGGGAAATCCAGACGTTGTCCATATCGAAAGAGCATGGTTGCTGGTGCAACACCGGTTGCTGGATGAGGTGTTTGTTTGTAGTTCTTCAGAACATTTCTTAGACTTTCTCTTTCTGGGGTACCATTGTACCCTTGGCCTTGCCCAAAGGTCGCATGAACGTTTCGACTGGGTTTGAAGATGGGTGATGTGGTGGCGTTGTCTGTAATTTGATGTCTTCCCTGGTGGCGAATTTCTGCATCTGGGTACTGTTGAATGGTGGACCGTTGTCCGATATTTGTATATCTGTATTATCGTATGTGTCGTAAATCTCTTCGAGAGCTGGTATGACTTTTGTCGATGTAACCAACTTCGCTGCGAGGAATCTTGATGCTAGGTCTTGTACTACAACAACGTGCTTGGATGATGGCATCGCTCTGAATAGGTCCACTGCTACTGTTTCCCAGCACTTCTCTGGTACTTGGTGTGGCTTGATCGGCTCTTTCATCTTCTTGTCCACGATCTCGCTGCAGTCGTTGCATGATTTTAGAAACTCCTCCACCTCCTTATCCATGCCGTGAAAAAAGAAGTGAAATCTGAGTCACCGTTTCAAACCTTGTCCTGGATGCGCTCCCTTGTGTGCAAGTTGGATGGCTGTCTCGTGGAGTTTAGTTGGAAGGACGATCCTTTCATCTTTGAGGATATTGCCATTTCCTGTAACTGTGAGCTATGGCAGGATGGTTCTAAATCGCCGAACTTCAGCCGGTTCTGTCTTAGGAATCCAAGTATGTCCCTTGTTAATGAGTGCAGCTATCGTTTGTAGAGTTTAGTCGTCTTTAGTGGCTTTTGCGATGGTTGCGACACCCATGCAGTCGATGGCTGGGGTGGTGTGAAGTAGGTATAGCAGATTATTGAGGTCATCCGCTTCTCTTTGCTCTTCCCGTGGTAGTTTCGCGATTGGTTTGGCGTGTCGTAATAAGTAATCTGATTGGTTAATTTTTCCACGCTGGTATGTCACAGTAAATCGTATGTCCTGTTGGCGGAGCTTCATTCTTTCGGTTCGAATGGAGCCTTTTCGGTGGCCGTTAAAGATGAAGCATAACGTTGATGGTCAGTTACCACTAGTATTTCGGTCGGGGAACCCACAATGTAGTTGCGAAATCATCTTAAAGCAAAATCAATGCTGAGGGCTTCACAACCTCGTACCCAGGGTCTTATCTCCGCTCGCCACCGCCCCCGCCCACCTGCTACGAAAAGACCCTGGTCTGGTCTGGTCACGTGTCACGCAGACTTACTGAGAGTGGGCTAGTAGGATTTGTACTTTTGTAGGAACTAAGAAGACCGCGGAATAATCACACAGAGACAATGTTTGAAATGTTAATTTATTTTATTAGTTGATTTATATATAGCACCTTCCAATGTGTTATTTGAAGTTTGGTTCACCAAACCGTCTTGGTTTTAAAACTGTTTTCAAAGAACAATGTTTGTTGCGCCGCACTTGAATTTATCAGTTTGCATTCTAGATCTGTTGTAGTTGCAGAATTAACTACCAGACGAAATTACACCTAAATAACAATGAGAGTATTGGTAAATTGCGAACACGTTAGGTATTATAAGGTAGAAGAATGTGTTAAAGTGACTAGAGCAAAGTTTCAATCGAAACGTACTGACAGGTTGGGCATTGATGTATATTTATGAAGTAAACAGTATACTAAATATTGCTCGATACTTAAAATCTCAGTAGTTATGTAATGAATTGCTATATTATTCAACATTTAATGATTTTTGATAACATGTTAAGCACTTTTTTATGATTCTGACTGCTTTATGTACTCACGGCGCAATTATATCTATTCTTAAAACAACAAGTGTATAAAAGAACAACGCAATAAAAACAACGTTCAATAATAGGTTCATTAGTGAGTGACTTCGATTCATATTAAAAACCTTGTTTTTTTAGTCAAAGGGGAATTGATATAGAATAGTGATATTAATGTGTTGTTAGAAGGTCAGTGTTTTCTTGATCAGCATGACGGCATCACTTCCCAAACAGGAATCGATTTTCAGCTCTGATCACGATTGCATGCGCTATTATTATATTAAAAGATGAATACTAAATTGCGTTGGCATTGCTGCCGCTGTTGCGTTACAAATTTAAACCACTTTTAAAACAATAATAAAATATGTCACTAACCTTAGCTTTTGTTGAAAGCCATAGATGTCGAGTTTTACCGATCTGGGCGATGTTACATCACAAGGACTTTCAGATTTCCATATATTTATTCACAATAATGATGACATGCAAAACCCTCTCTTTGTGCAAACGGCAGGCGACGGCGTAACAGCTTGGCGTCGTAACTGATGAAGTAAACATTCATTTCGAGGAAGAGAATCCCCTCAAATTCACTGTTCGTCGGAAGTTCAGAAAGATATAGGAAAAATATTCACAATCACTTACAACTTTTCTGTGAAGTGTTGCACTGTTGCGAAGCGCCTTGCCGTTTCCTGGCCTTACCGAACAGCAAAGTGTCTCGGTCTTTAACCAAATGTTTTGCCAATGTTTTTTTCGTCGGTATATATATATATATATATATATATATATATATATATATATATATATTATCGTCGGTATATATCGGTGTTTATTTTAAGATTCTCTTGCGACTTGCCTCCACAGGCTCGATCCACCAGTCTCGATTGTCTCCGCGTACAATGATGACAAATCCTAAGTTCTCTACGCCCTCCCTAACGACAATGTTGAAAAATATCCCAGAAAATGGGATACACGTGACCAGCCCAGACAGGGTCTTTTCGCAGCGGTTGGCGCAGCAGCGGAGATAAGAACCTGGGTACGAGGTTGAGGGCTTCAAGGTCAAGTTGTGGATACCTCTGCTCTGCCTTGTTTGTTGTTCTAGATGCTATGGCGATTGGTCTGGCGTTCTCTATTGTCTCTCCTTGTGCTAGCATAGCTCCCAGTCCGTTATTGTGTGCGTCGGTAATTATGAAGGTCTGCTTTGCCATATCGAAGTATTCGAGTAATGTATTTTCTTGGAACCTCTCTATCAACGCTTCGTACGCTGCCTTGTGTTCTTTCGTCCATGTGAATCGGCTGTTTTTCTTAGTCAGTTCCCTCAGTTTTGCTGCGCGTTGTGCGAAATTTGGAATGAAATCGACATTGGACTGCATCATACATAGGAAACAGATCAACTCTTCCTTAGATCGAGGTGGTGTGATGTGGCTGAGTGCTTCTACTTTGGCAGGATCGGGTCGTACGCCGGTAGAGCCAACACGCAAGCCCAATAATTCAATCTCGGAGGATCCAAATGATCACTTGGTCGGATTGAGGGTTTTATCAGCAGTGGCGATCGCTTGTATAACGGCGTTGATGGCAGTGTTGTGTTCCGCATCGGTCTCCGTTGCCACAATGAGGTCGTCATGAATAAGGTGTGCATGCGGGATATGTGCGAACAGTGGGTGAAAAGCCGTGTTAAGTTCCCCTTGTGCTGGCTTTACTCCCATTGTTAGGCGTTTGTACCGGTACAGTTTATCGTTGGCATGAAACGTGGTGAGGTATCTGGAATCTGGGTGCAGTTCGATTTGCCAAAATGCAGACTTAAAGTCCATCTTTGAGAACACATTTGCGCCGCTGAGCTTGGCTTTAATGTCTTCTTGTCTTGGAATGGGCAGGTTTGACGCTTGGATGGCTTTATTGACACTGCGGGCGTCGAGGGTCATACGAATGGCGCCGTCAGCTTTAGGTGCAATCACCGCGTTGGAGATCCAAAGTGATGGTTCTCTAGGCGGATGTTCTTCAATTACGTCTTGCTCTATCATCTTTTCAATTTCTTTGCCAACACGTTCCTTCAAGTGATATGGTAGTGATCGTGCTGGTGTATCGACGGGTTTAACACTGGCGTCGACATGCAGCTTGACTTGGTGGTTTTTCAACTTTCCGAAGCCTTCGAAATTTTGTCCAACGTTCTTTAGGATATCTTGAAGAGCTACCTTGTTACCTGAGTGGATCATCCGTACTGGCTGGAAGACGCCGGGTTGAGCGTCGAATTTGATTATCCCAAGCTGTTCTCCACTTTGTCCAGCCAGTACCGGTTGAAATGGGCTGTCGATAATGTGCCAGTCGACTGGAATGGATGTAGCTCCAAATGTGACCGCGCATTTGGTAATTCCAACCACTTGTATCGTGGGGCTGTTATATGGCTTGATCTTGGTTTTGGTGTTGATCATTCGTGGTAGGAGATTCCATCTTTGTGCTTGTTCTTTTCCGCAGACGCTGATACTTGCACCTGTGTCAGCCAAAACCGTCGCGAGACTGTTGTTGATGACGATTTGGACTTTGAAATCTCGTGTTTTAATTCTTCCCTTCTGGATTGGTTGCTGCTGTGTTGTTTCCGTGATTCTGAAAATGTTGGTGTTGTAGATGTCGGCTTGGTCATGATCTTCGTTATGGGGCTGTTGTGATGCTCTATCGTCGGGTTGCAGTTCGTTAATTGCTTTCTTTTTCCTGCATACTGTTTCGTAGTGGCCAATTGCATCACAAAAGTTGCATTTGGCGGTTCTTGCTTTGCAGCTTTTTATGTGGGCCATAACGGATGTCTTGATGTGTTGTCCACAGTAGTAGCACGATCGGGGCTTTCCATATTCAGGTTTCGTCTTCATGTTTTTGTAGGAGTATTTGCCCATTTTGTTTCTTGGATTTTCATTGTGGAGCGCTTGCATTCCTTTCGTGGCGCTTTCGATCTGCATTCCTTCCATTCGTAGTTTCTGGAGGTCCCATGAATTCTTGAGGGCTTCTTCTCTTATTTTGCCATGTGTTGTCCCGATAATAATCTGGTCTGGAATAGCTGTATCTTCTGCAGTGCAGTTTTCGTTGTGACATTTGAAATTGCAGTGTTTTGCGTCTTTGTATACGCGATTCCCGAATGCCAGGAATGCATCATGGGTGTCCTGTGTTAAGGACCGGAACTGGTGGTTTTTGAGAGTGAGATTCTCTGTTGGCTTGTAATAAGCTTTGCATCTTTATGACGAAATATTCCCATGTGGCTTTCGTTCTTTTTGTGTCATCGGGCTCGGTGACCTTCCAATCAGTGAACAACCGTTTTGATGAGAATATTCCGAGGAGTTTAGCCACTCGATCTCTTGGTCGCCACTCGTCTTGGATAGTGTCGTAGTTTTCAAGGGAAGGTTTTGCATCGTCATTTGCGAGTTTCCACCGCTCAATGGCAACATAAAGAGAGACTTTTGGATGATCCGGATATTGTGCGTCATATCGGAGCTCGAAGCATTGGATAAATTCGTTAAAAGCTCCCAAAGTGGCGTCTGGACGGAGATCAGGGTCAAAGTTCAGTGTTGACGTGCTCGTCATAGCCTGGTATTTCTCCGTCCTCGTTGCTCTGTAGTTCTGGATATTTGCTTGTTGATCGAGTCAATGACTTTAGTAAGTGATTCTTTAATCCTCGTCGCCAAATATAAACTGTTTTTTATTTATACTATCAGAATGTCTATACTTAGGCGCGAACTGTTATGTTCGAAATTTTTTAGAAATAAAGTTCTTCCTCAAACTAGTCCCCTCTCTGACCTAGTAGAATCTATTGACCACTATAGCTATAATTTACGCGTATCGAATAAACTCGTTCCAATTAAATGTAGAACAAATCGCTACAAAAACTCGTTCATTCCCTCATCTGTAACGCTATATAATAATATTTGACTCGTTAAACTCTAGATATATTCTTATTTGTAAATAATATATTATATTAGGCGCATGAAATATTAGATAAAATCCGTGATATTACTTCCTTGTAAATAATTATATATATATATATTTTTTTTTTTTTAATTAACCCTTTTTGTAAATGATAGATGTATTTCAACCTTTATGGTTGCAAAGTCTATTTATTTAATAAAATTCAATTCAATTCAAATAAACTCCCTCTCTCTTGTTCGTTTCTCCTTTCTCTCTTTTCCGCTCTTTTTTCATTATCCTCAAATGTACCTCATGTCCCGTATTATCCATAACAGCAACATATGTTATTTATATACAATATATCCAACAGTATATCAGGTATCTTTTTGTTGCTTTTTTTAATTGTGGTAAATTTTGAACTTATACTGTTATAGTTTTTAGTACGTTTAATAAAGCAAGTGTCCTGCAAATTGTTTTATTTTACGCTCACGTGTATGTCGCTGATTTTTTGTTATCCATGTATCTTCATATGTATATATATGAAACGTCCTCCAAAACTTTATTTTTAGAGGCGATCAATGTTGTATATATATATATATATCCAAACTCCTCGCAAAATTCCAAATGGCTGATTTATAAGGGCAAAACAAAATTTGAATTGGACCCTGTCACGTGACAGACCCCGCATTCTAGGTCTATTATTTCTATGGGTCCAGCATAGAGTAATATGATAGCTGTTTGTCGCTGCTTGGGCTTGTTATTATTCCCGCTAGCTTCCACATACATCGATAGTTGACGTTTCCATTTCTGAAAACTATCTGCCAGATTACGGTTTGTCAGAACGAGTGTTGGAGGTAAATAAAATCGTGACATTTCCATTTAAAGGTCCATTACACTCCGTTCTGCGCATGTACGAAACTAATGTTACATCTATATTTACGGGGGGGAATATTGATACCTCATTCAAGATTGTAAGCTTTTTTTATTCTTCTTCATTACTTGTACACGAAAGAAAACATCTTTAGAAGAATCAGAAGAAATCCAAAGAAATATCCTCACCGAAACCCTTGGTTTTCTGCCATGTTGTTCCGAACGGTTTACACTGAGCAGAGTACTTCATATAATTATCTTCGAACGACTGGTTTGTGAGGCTAACAAAAAGCAGATAGCGGATCACGCGCAGAACGGAGTGGAATGTACCTTTAAATCAATGCAACTTAATCACAATATGCATGTCAGGAATCGTTAGGCGTATATGCTGCCACCATGTTGAAAATATCTTATGTAATCGATAGAATGCGTTAGGCAGTAAAGCATTAAATATACGTGTAGCTTTCCATTTTCTCCTTGCTCCAACTACCACCAAAGTGCGCACACGCGAACGCTCACATGCCTTCCCAAGATTGCGAGTTCAACGATACCTATCAACAGATGTATACATAATTATCTAACAATTCAGTATTACTAACAATTGTAGAACATTGCAAGCAAGTGTACATTAAAATACAAAACAATGGACACTCTGAAAAGGGTTAACATTTTATTCAACGTTTCAACTAACTTGCAGTCATCATCAGGAATGATGCTGGTGTAACGCGATCGACTATAAATACAAGATAATAACTAAATGATGATGTCATAAGTAGTAAAGCTTTACAGTGGTCATTGCTACTATTTAAAGAAGCCCACTTGATCCATCGACAGAAACCGTTGCTTAACTACGGGACAAAAGCTTCTAAGGAACTTGTCATCTTTAAATAATTATCATGTACAGTATAATTATGTATGATAGTAGCATAGCACTTGGGGGTACTAGAACACTTTTTCCAGTATATGTTGAAATATTGTGGTTTGCTGTTATCTGGTTACAAATATTTGAATCTATATATTGATACTAATTTCGGTATAGGCGCAGTTTTTCACCCTTTCTTATTTAGCATGCCATTTTAGCCTGGAATCTATTGCAAAGTTTCCAGCGCTTTATACAAAAACAAAATTGATCTATATATCTTTTCAAATATATGGATGCGTTTAATTGGTTACAAAATATGTAATCCTACTATCTGGTCGACTCTGAAAATTGTTTGGTGACGTATCCTATAGTATGATTGGTGTGTACGGCGTTTTGTTTCTTGCTAGAAGGCTGACAGCTGTCTTATCCGTTCTAATAGTAGTTCAACAAAGATCTCATGTAGTTCATGTTCTCTTGTGTACCTGCAGAATGGATATTTGATGAGTACCCTATTAGGTCTAATTATATTAATGCAGCAGTTCGTACATATCCTTTTATTACAGCCAGAGCAGTTAATGAATGACTTTTTAGTTTCACAGCATATCTCACACTCTAAGTCTCGTGTTAACGCGTGGTTGATTAGTCTACTGATATAGAGTTTATAGTGCTGGTCGGATATAATGGATTGATATTATACTAGCCTGCGAGCCGGCTCTTGGGTAGGGCGGGAGGTGATATATAGAGCCTGCACGCATAGCTATCAAATTTGAGTGCCGCCCCTTCCAACGGGTTGTCAAAAGCGACCAATCACAAACCAGACAGGCAATGCAAACAAAGAAAACGGCTTTACTTCCTCGCCAGGCTAATACGCTAATGAAATATTATTTGGAACAGTGGTTCGCACATTTTGGACAGTATAACAAGTTTTATAAAACGCAGAATCTTGAACTCTACATCAAATGAAAGCTCATTCAACATATAACAACATACGCACACAATATATTTCAACTATGCGTAGTTCTGAAATTACTAGTCATCTTGTTCCACAAATGTCAAGATAATGATATGATGTATAGCCGCCGTGCCACTTCGGTACGTCCTGTCTGACTTTTTCCTATCTCTATATATTTTCACATATCGAGTGGAAGAACTGAAAAGAAGGAGCCGGAGTCTTTCAGACTTTAACTTTGCCTGGCCATAGGAACTTCAGTCACATAAATAATCGTATCCCGAGAGCTACAGGCCGGTACAAAAAGCTGTGTGTATTGCAGGCGAATGGTGTTTCGAACCTTATCGTTTGTTTTATAGATAATATTTTCTCAATCGTGGGAAGTTGTCCTTTGATACTAAATTTTCAATTAATTGACTTATCCAGGAGAGGACGATTTGCTTTCACACTATACTAAAGTGTTTAACAACCGTGGCAAAGGGAAAGGTGGTGAAATTTTTGGAACGAATCTGAAACGCTGACATTTCAAGCAAGGACTCCCCTCGAAACGTCAGTATTTCGTTTCAAAACGATTCGGGTCTATCGATCTGGGTCTATCCTAATAATATGATTTTAATACGGTTCGTACAACCCTTGATAAATGATCAAAAATATAAAAAAAAATATTTACCTGGTGGAAATATCTTTCAGACACAAATGCACTTAATATTTTACAAATTACAAGCAGTCTATTAATATATGGTTGTACGTCAACAAGCAGCATCTCGTCCAATCAGTGGGCTGCGTCCCAATTTGGAACGCTACTACTCAAAAAACAATACTACGCGTGCAGGCTCTCCTTCTCCTCCTCTCCCCAATCCCCCAAAGGAGAGCCGGCTCGCAGGCTAATATTATACAGTCCAATACGATCCAAACCTTATGAGAGTTTGCGTTCATGATCTCATTGTGAATATTCAGGTACATACGTCTAGTCTCGTCGCCTATGAGTCTATTGGATTTCATTACTCTACTATACTTGATCTTTCATTAGCTGGCCCGCTTTCGTGCTCTGGCTCATGTAATGGGAAACGACGTGCTTTCCAATTGTGATACCACCGCTTAGAATTCCCAACATTGGAAGATATGGTGATATCCTCGAAACGATAATCTCTATGTCTTTCTTTTGAAGCCTATCATTCTGTAAATCCTTATCTAGTTCTTCGCTGCTTTCAATAGCATCTAGTTCACCAAACATTCCTGCGAATTTCCTTATAAGCAGGTCTGTGAGAAATTGGTTGGCCCTATCAAGTCTTTTCCTTTCGAATTCCTTGTGGACTTTATTAATGACTTTAGCTGACGCTTTTTTAAGGTAGGTCACATATTGAGAGGTGTTACCGTCATCCAACTCCCTTATCAGTTCGGCGAGCTTCTCTTCAGTGGTGCAGTTTTTGTCTGGTGTCCCCTGCGGCGTATCCGTTTCATTTTTTATCACCATCAATGTTTTTACTAGCGGTTCTTATTTCTGATTCTGCATTTTGTGATTCATTAACTAGTTCGTGTAGCGTTTCAACTTCCTTACTCTTGCGTTTTGGCATTGCTTAGTATACAGTATGTTTCGTTAACATTGCGGGATAACGATTTTATAGTCGTATGGATGACGGAGTGATATCTCTAACCTGGCTTACTTATTATCTCTTAGCTGTTGATTAATATGCGTTAACTCGTTTTTATCAACGCCGTTCATGTAATCTTCATATATTGTTTTCATATCGTTTTTATTTGGGTTGTAGAATGTAATGAGTTTACTGATGTTTTCACGATATGGTTTCGCTATACTCGTTAGCAGCTGGGTTATTACGATAGTTGACAAACCGCAATGTCTAGCGCACTGAATGTTAATTTAACTAGCTCGCTTGTTCTGTTTTTAACATCCTGTACACCTGCACAGTCATCTAGTATAATCAAACTATTTGAACATCTATATATTTCAGACACGTATTTCAAAATTATGCCAACGTGGTCCTGTTCACATTGGATAGTAATAACGTCTGGATCGTTTAGATATGTCCATTCTTGGTACGTTTTATTCCAATCCAAAGTCGGACAAGTTAGGATGATATAATCAAAATGGTTCATATGCTCTTGTTCAGGCATTGTTAAAAGGTAATGTGCTTTATCCACAAGATGTCATTCCAACTATCGGCATATGGAAGGGTGTCTCCATCTATATTATAACTAATATTGGATGCTTTGTAAATCGTGGTTAATTAGGTTGATTAATCCGTCACTCATAACGAAGATGTTGCATTTCACGTTCGCTACTTTGGAAGTACTATGCTAGGGACAAATCAGGATCTTTATGTAATCAGGAAGTAGACTGACTCATGCCGAATGCATCGCGATCTGGAAACTTCGCATCACCCGTAACGTTGTTAGTCAATTTGGCCAATTTCTAGCACCTATGGAATAGTGTGAAGTCAGATTATCCTTTATCCATTTCTTGAAACGTTCCAATCGTGACAGATCATTGATGCTCTTGTTGTTTCTGACCTCCTCCTGAAATATTGATTTAGCCTCTTTTATTTCTAGAGCAGCTCACCTTTCTCCACAATGTAAACTAAGTCGGTTTTCAGTTCGGCGAATTCCTGAATATTTTTGTACAGCCGTTCCTTTCTAGTGTCAGTCTCCCTAATAGCTTTCAGTCTGTATTTATCTGTATTTTAGTATCAGCGTCACCTTTTGGGTCCATTATTCCTGTGAATTCACGAAGCTCTTTGTCTGATATCACCAAATCTTCAATCTTCTCAGCACGTTCACGTAGACGATTGTGGATACTGTTTACGGAGTACTTAGTATCACATTGCGCGCACTTTCAGGAGGTGATGGTATGTCTATTTGTTCGCCACCGCCGCCTTGCCATAAACTATTGTCTTCCAGTTGTCTCCTAAGATTGGTTAACCTTTCACCTGGTTTCGGTGACTTGTACGTTTTGCTTTTCTCTCTAACCATCATTTCGATTCGTTCGGGTGTGTGTTCAGTGTACGTTACATCTTCGTTTATCACATTTCGGACCGTTACTGGGTTTAATTTCGTATCCTCAGATATTTCTCTAACAGTGTGACCAGTGCTCTTAATAATTTAATCGGTTAGTTTGTCAAACTCTATTGATTCGGTCGTGTTCTCGTTTAGTTCACTGTCCATTTCTGAGTGCTGACCTCTCTAACGTCTACACCATTATAGACAAGAGTAGTGCTCAAGCCGCCTTGTTTTACGGCGCCTCCTCTTGCGAAGTGAGGGTTTTTCAGCATGCTAAGACCATCCTTGTTATTTAGTAGAGGTCGGGAGCCTGAGCTAGCCAACAGAGAAGGCTATAAATGATCTGAGAAGTTAAACGCTTTTGGAACGTTTTTCCTCTGAAAGCCTTTTGTCGAAATAACCTTGGTTGTTGACGAGTTTGTTAATATAGGTGTTTAAGTTGTCCCTCGTTGCAAGCTCTTGCACCCCAGCTCTGTCTTTCTGATAATAATTTAAATCAGCGTCAATCCAAGCGGTTTCATTGTGGTCGCGTCGTCTGATAGTCACCGTTTTATCATTATCAGTAAATGAAGTTTCGGCTTCTTTACGCCTGTCCCTTTCAAGTTCAATATTCTCAAGTGCATTATTAAAGTTTCTATACTTTACCCTAACTTCTTCAGGCGTTTCATTGTTATCTCGGAACTGTTTATATAGACGGTCTTTTTCTATAGAAATATTGTTGAAATTATCAGTTAATTGTTCATTACTGTAATTCTATAGTTTGTCAATTTCAAAATTTTCCATTTCAAAGTCGTCAAAGCCTCCTTCTGCCATTCTATACACTAACCGAGATTTTGTATGTCACTCTCTAGAATCCAACTGTTATGCTTACTGTCATAGCCTAATGACTTCACCAGTACCATCTTTTTACCTCTCATCTTCTTTAGCTTGACTATTTTTTCCACACGGTATACGTCGTCCTTTTTGTCCACAGCTGATAGCTATCCTCTTCGTAGAAATTACCAATAATAGGCTCGTTGTCCAGATCAGATATCTCGCAGACATTAGGGTCACTGCGTACGACTTCCGTTACTTTAAACAGTTCCTCGGTGAAGTTAGCTTCATATCCTTTCGTGAATGTGCTTTTGTACTTTGGAATCCTAACAGTGTCACCAACTTTGAATTTAGGCAGTGGGTACTCTCCAAAATGTCGACCAAATAATGTATCCCATACTTCACTTTAATTTTCTTGTTTACACTAGCTGGTTTCATAAGGATAGTACTGTGTTTGGTATTACTGCATGTAGTTACTCGCAAACTCATCCAGGACGTCAATCCATTTGTATGTACCCTTACTGTAGAAGTACTTCCACATAGACGTCTTGAGTGTTCTGTTAAACCGTTCTACAACAGCCTTCTTATCAGAGTTTGTGCCAAAGTATTTGACGCCATGTTTCTCCAGTAGCGTTTTGACACCAACGTTGTAGAACTCCTTTCCATCGTCAAATTGTGCTAACTTTGGATAAGCATCACATCGGTACTTGAACTGTTTCAGAAGCTCTTTTACAGCTTTGGTCATGTTGCCAGAAAGAGATGGTTCCCATGGTTCCCGAACGAGATCCCGATGCATGGATGAAGAAGAAGAGTCATCATAGCTACAGACGCTGGATGGCCAAGTTTCTCTTTGACAAAGGATACGTCCATAGAAACTATAGAAGTAGGGTCGTATATGAGTTCCTAAAAATAGCGTATATACTCAGAAGCGTCTGTAATTTGCATAGTATCAGTTGTTACGACTTTTACGTTATCCGTCTGGCATCAAGACTTAGGATACCGCTGCTTAAACAACAAAAGGACATGCTTGGCAGGAGGAAGCAGTTTGAAGACCGACTGTATGTTACAGTATACCCTACACTAAAATGGGATTGTGATCATCTGTCTGGTACCGATAAAATGTACCAATCATGGCTAAAGCTTAATGAATAATAATTTTCCAACCATTATTATGGCCCTTATCTATTTGTAAAAATATATAGGAGCATTCTTTTAAAGCACTATCATGTCTTTAACCATAAACAGGCTGAAGGCGGACTCACGTTGGATACAGTACATGAGTAGAAATGCGAGCTCAAATCTGGAGACCAGTATAAAAATCAATCTGAGCAGCCAGGGGCAAACACCGCGTATAGCAGAGACAAAAATATAGTCTATAGTAAGTATATGAAGAGTGATCGTAGCGATTTAGTCCATAAATTATTGTCAGGCTTATCCGACAGCGAGTTACGGCCATTAGTTAAGCTACGTGAAGGTATCAAAAAGCAGGTTGGGTCAATGCCTTCATTACGTGAAACCAAACGCTTTGAGACGGTGTTTGGCGACATTAATAAAGACAATGCTAATGTTGAGCAAACAGATTATAATGAAAGAGAATCTAAGTACAGTAGCATTATCCGAAAAATAAAAGCGCCACAGTTGAAAGCAGCGCTACGTGTTAAGCCAACACTACTTACCCACGCTCCGAGAAGCTATACAAAGTCATACCAGTTTAGCCTAATAATCCAAACCAACCTTAGTCGCAAACCTATCTCACAAACTTTGGAGAAAGACCTTGTCTCTATGAAGGGACTCAAATAATCTGAGACTTTCAAAATAATATTCGAAAAGTAGCTTAATAAAGATGAGGCAACTTATAAAACCGCTTATTTTAACAGTTAAACTAAGACCATGATAAACGGATCAGATTTTTAGGACAATGTAACGCAGACAGGAAATGAAACACTACAAAGAGTTGGTCAAGGGATCTCAGAAGGAAGTGACTGGGTCATTGACGAAATTAATGAGCAATATGCGAATATATCTATTTACTAGAAATATGTTAACACAACAACCCCTCGCCCTCTTTTACACGAATTTTTGTAAAATTTATATCCTTCGGATAACCCTCTGATTAGAAAAAACACCTTCGCGCTCTTTTTCATCGGGAGCCTGGAAACAGCCGTTCGAACAATTCAAAATATAGTTTTAAACTTTTAATTAAAGAATAATATTTGAAATAAAAAAAAGTTGTTTAACTCTAATTTTTAAAGAAAAAGGTAATAAATAACAAAGAAAATTTTCAAGACAATATTCAGAAAAAAAATTGAGGTGAAGAAAAATGTAGGTCGCATCTACGATTTGAACCCGACCACTCTGCGTGCAAACTGACGATGTCACCACCGGGCTACTGAAGCAAGCCTCGGATTATCAGCAAAATATTAGGGTTATATTTTACAGTTCTTTTTTTTTTTTCATGTTCACAAAGAATGGCATTTCAAACTCATTTAGAATAGCAGAAACAAATTTCGTCTCAAAATCTGAAGTGTTAAACTCTTTTCACCTGAAAAAATTGTTTTCATGCAGGCTTTTATATCTGTAATATTTCAATTTGCAGCACTTGGCATCATTTATATGTTTAACAGACGAAAAATTGCTTCTTCACCGATTTTTATGCCAAATTATAAACAAGATAGGCTAAGTTTTACAAGTGGTATTGCCAAAGGGAAATATTTAAAAGGAGATAAGATGGCAGCCAACAACGGGGCACGGGCAAGCGAAAACATAACGGATACGTTTAAAATACTTTAAGGACACACGAATTCGATTCGATTCAATTTGAAATCAATTCGAGAAACGGTGCCAACAAGGCTGAGCCAGGGACCCAGGAAACGTTTACTAGTAGTTCCGGATATTGCATCAGCCTTATAAGCACGCACGTATCACGTGCCTCTAATCAACAGTGCCCGATTCATTGATCGCTGGAGTGTGACACTTCACGTGTGCCATGCGTGACCAGATAGCCCCAATGAACCGGGAGAGTTGGAGCCACCCAAACAACACACAGCTAGTTTTAATATTATTTATTGCATAAATCCCATTAATAACCGCGCTGTGTAGTAACGAGATACAAGGATGCATGGATAAGTCAGTAAATAGACGTACACAGTACTAAATTTGGAGGGTCGCAATCCCCGGTGGGCATCTCGGGCCGGCAATCATTACACCACCAAGCTAGCGAGTCGCCAAGGCCTGGCAGACCAGTCTGGTGCTGGCACACGAAGCGCGATCCTACTCATTTAGGTAATAGTGGTCTTCCTGCGCGACCGAGAAACTCCTCTCCAATGCGACCTCTCCAGCTAGCTGGAGCGAGGATTTCGAGAACGCGAAACTCCTCCAAAGGGAGCAGCTGATTGATGGATGAAGCCAAGATCCGAGCAACCGCAATAAGAGCGTCTGGAGCTTTTCGTACGCGCTGCTAGACCACCGATCGAGGGTCTTTATTAAGTGATCCGGAACCTCGGCCGAGGCTGCTGATGTTGCTGCGTCTCTTCGAAAACTGTGGCTGCTAAACGAAGAACCAAATCCAGCAGCCGTAAATGGAGCGGGACCACTGGTTGACGAGGGGTGGAGATAACGGAACCGAAGACGACGAACAACGGGTCCGGTGAAATGCCCCGGAACGAGGTAGACCCGTAGGGCAGCCACAGCACAAATAGAATACCTGCGGATAGACCAGTATGAAGGATGACGCTCTTGCGGACGATAAGACAGCGACGCTACCACCGGAATCAATGACAGTGCAGACATCGGAGAGTGAGGATCGAATTAGGAAGAGGGACAAGTAAACTTTGACACGTGGAGAAAACCAAGAAACGAAAACGAACCAAAACAGGCTACGGCCCCAGAGAGCACGGGTGGCGTGTGCTGTTAGGGCGCTGCCTCTCACCAATAGTTACGCCCAGTTGGACGGGGCCAGCACTTGGATGGGGTGACCGTCTGGGAAAACCCCGTTCTCGGACTTGAATTTCATGTGAGTAGAGTTTAGTTGGTCTCTGCTGTGCTTCGAGTTGTTTTTTTGCAGGGCCCCGCGGTTTTCCTCCCTCTGTAAAAACAACACGTTAGGTCTTAGGCCCGGATGATTGGGCGACCACATCCTGTGCTTGCGACGTTAAAGTCACTACTCATTACTCATGAAAGGCGACTACAGGGAATCAATCGTTCACAAATGCAATCGAAGGAGCATCAGAACGAAAACACCACAGCCATGCGAACCAGTGTCAGTCAAAGGGAGCACCAAGACTCCCCACGCCGGATGCAGGAGTAAACACAGAGAGGTCGGGTATGAGTAAATTTGAGCGGAGAAAGCAACTAATGGTATTCCACTCGTGAAACAATGCCATTCACCATTGGAGGGCCCGACGAAAGTCAGCGTTGGGCGTGAACCGTGCCAGACGGTCAATTATGCGACGGAGGAATTCCGGACCAGGGCGGACAACTTTACACGCGTGGTGGGGGTGGTCAATCAAGGATTCGAGCTCCTGGCAATGCCAAGTGCCCGACCCAACCACAAACGGAGGAGTGGTCAAAAATAAATTCCGAAGACCCAGTGGTGTCACCTGGGAATTGTTGGAGAGGATCCAATGAACTGCTGAAAGGGCACAGAACGCAACCAAATGGGAGGATAAGATCAACGTAAACTTGGTATCTCCACTCCATTTACCGAATGGAAAACAGTCGTCCGGGTGCATGGATTGGAATATTGTGATAAAGGTAGATAGATAGTTTAATAACAAATTACCTAGCAGTCAACTAGGCTGAATGAGTATAACTTTACAATCAGAATTGTTTATACATGAATATTGAGGAATAAAAAGTACAGTATAAGCGTCATTTAATTTGAGATTTAGGCGTTCATACTATTGCACAAGCCGAGAAAAAGGACGCTTAGAACGAACTGTTCGAGTATTTGGTAGATTATTGCCGACGTTTCCTGAGACTATCTGGCTTCATAACTAGGCGGTAGCAGTCTGAAGAATCTAGGCTTTGACGTCAAACTTTCGTGGTACGGGAAGGGACCAGTTACGCCGTGTCGATAAATTTCCTCTGCATTAGCCTATGTGGCCAGATCAGTTCTTGAACTATCCGGGGGGTGCAAGCCGTAGAAACAAACAGGGGGAAAGGTCAGTGGGTAGGCCCTTCCCACAGACAGACAGACGAGACATAAGCAACAAGAAAAACAAATTTAATGAGCAGGTACGACCGCACGTAGTAGCAAGAGGTGACTGCTTCCTTCATTGATCGCTGAAGTGTGACACTTCACGTGTGCCATGCGTGACCAGTTACCCCCAATGAACCGGGGGAGTTGGAGCCACCCAAACAACACACAGCTAGTTTTAATATTATTTATTGCATAAATCCCATTAAGGACACACGAAATCCGAAACGAAATTACTGTAACAGTAACAGTAACAGTAACACTGTAACAGTAACAGGGAAACTCGAACAGCATTGCTAGTAAATGTTCGTGATTTAATACTGAAAGCGGCCGCTCTATGTTTTTACCGTAAGCTTATTAACCTTTTCAGTCTTTTTCTTCGTTGGTTTTGTCCTCTTTCGAGTTTCGGTGTGACGGGTTTTCTTCTACTAAGGATGTTGTTCTGCTTTATACGTAGACGTTGATTTGTTTCTGTTCTTTCAAAAGTGATATACGTTTCCCAAAAACTCTTTTCTAAAGTCTTTTTGTCAATAATAAATTAAGTTGTTAGTTCAAATCTTTTTGTCAAGAACTATATTGTCCCCAGTGCCCCACAATCTTAACCGCGTAAGGTCCGTCCACACATATAAATAATTAAATAAATAAATATTCAGATCACAGAAATTCGTTCGCATTTCACGTTTGTCCACGCGTGTAAAATGACTCCACGCGTGTCGAGATTAGCACCCTCACCAGGCTCCGGGCCTTCGGCCCTACGCCCGGGCACGGGGACAAACCATTAAAAGGGTCATCGTATACCCCATTGCCTGCAGAACTAAGCAACCCGCGAAAAGGCCTGATCGACATCAAGAATAAAGACATTGAGTGCTTCTGATGGTGTCACGTTAGACATATCAGCCGTATAAGGACATACATTCCAAGCGTATAAGTAAAAGCGATAAAGCCTACCGCTGTAAGCTAGACTACTCCGGCGTAGAATTTCCTGTCAACCAAAAAAAAAACAATACCGTAAACCTCCGAATATTAGCCCCCGAATATAATCCCCCCATGTATAAGCTCACCAATTTATTAACACTCACCATTCCGAATAAAAGCCCACCCATATATAAGCCCACCCGTATATAGGATCTTATGCTTTTTTATATGTTAACCTTGTGTTAAATTGAAATAAAGTCAATAAATGTTTAATATTACTAACACAAAATCTTGTCCGTATATAAGCTCCCCTCCTATATAGCCCCCCCCCCTGTACAACCCAACAAAACGTGCTTGCGAATGAATATAAGCCCAGGGCTTATATTCGGAGGTTTACGGTACCACAAGCTAGAGAAACAGAACTCTATCAATATTAACGCATTGTTTATGAAGACACGCAAACTGTTTTCCAGTATATATCTCAAAAGAAAGCAACAATAGTGTCATAAACCTTCTACTCATAACAGAGGGTGAAAAAGCAGGACTACGTTCTCATAACTGACTTCAATTGTTTTATGTACAGTCCAAACATAAGGACAAAAAGTATTTCTGTATGAGATGCTTACAATGCTTCAGTTCACAGAAAGTACTGAGTGACCAACAAAGATAACTGCGCACAGGTGCAAGCTATATCAAGATGCCTGAAAAGGATAAAAATATTTTGAAATATAACAATTATTATAAGCAGTTACAAGTGCCGCCCGCAATATATGCCGACTTTGAAGCGATGACTGAAAGGATAAGCGGATGTCGACCATGAAAAGTCACACACCGACGCCTATCAAAAGCATACCGATTGTGGATACGGCTATCCAAAACTCATTAACGATCAATACTCCGTTATTTTATTTAAGAAAATAGACTACAGTCTTGTGGGGTTATGGAAGTGTGGGACAAACGCTCCAGTAAGCTGTTTTTTAAAGATCGTTGGGAGCTGGGCCCTGACTGAGTAAATTGGTCAGGGCAAACACTCCATTTGATCAAGGCAGCTGGGCCCTCATATAATTGGTCAGGGCAAACACTGCTTAGGAAGATTCGAGAAATGGGCCGTAGAGCAATTTGCGATAACGCAATGGGCTCTAGGACAAGTTTCTCTTATCTTATATACATTGAGAATTGGGCCCTAAAGTGATTTGGGATAAATTTTCTCCAATGGACTTTAAGGCAAGATTCTACATGTACATCAACAAACAAAAAACGAGGTCTATGGGACAATTGTGACCTCTAAACTGGAGCAATTGCCGCCCGCACTTCTTTGCTTTATTAATATTACAAACTATATATAAAGTTTTACAATAAAAGCAAGTAGCTTAGTTATTTTTAGAAGGAGATTGTTTTCTAATAGTTCAGGCAACGAAAGAGCAAAAATTCATAATAGTTAACAGTTTACGTATGTTACATTCAATGATGAGCCTGTGCCAGTGATAAATTTGAGCTTATACATAATAACAATGTACATATTGTCTTAATAGAATTAATGGTAATAATCTAGTAATAATATACTAATACTAAAATAGGATAACTTATAAGTTTGGTTTGTTGGGAAGGTGGGTGGGTGTTTTAAGCAGACGTTTACTGTTTGAATTCTCAGTAAGAATGACGAAGTAAGCGTGTGCATCTAGCTTTAGGCCGAATAGTTTTGACTTAGGTTGATTGTTGGATATGAATGAACAGTCAACAATCCTGAGTCAATAATGGTTAATAGAGAGCAGCCAAATAAGTGAAATAACTTTGTTATCTGTTCTGTCAATCACTGATTTCTATAGCCATCTATGTTAGAACAAGGCATTGTTTGAACAATCACCTTGTTCCATTAGGCAAGAATACCATGAAATATGTGGAATTGATATTACATTGTTGTATATTAGCATTTATCTCGTATCGTACGTTTATTCTAAATCTTTGTCTGTAAAAGTGAAATTTAAAATACCTTGAGTCTACGATGTTGATATTGGTAACATTTTGCCGAATTCATTTGGGTATAGAACTCAATTTCAGTGTTTGACAGTTTATACAGACCTCGAATTGTTGACGATGAATGTTAATTGTTGCATATCTGCATTTACCTCGTACTGTACGTTAACTCTAATTTTATTGATAAAAATTGTCATTTAATAATTCATGAAGAAAACACAAAGGAAATCAGTACCGTGTCGGTGGTTTGGATATCGGAGGAAGAAATTACATAAATTAAGCAAACTTTCATCTTGATTTTCTCTTAAAATACTGATTTGTTTTAGATGCTATATCAAACACTCGGAGGAGTGTTTCATCAGGATATCCAAACACCCCAAAGTTTGTTCAAAAACCTCGGCTTCGCCTCGGTTTTCAACAAACGTCTCGGTGTTTGGATATCCTGATGAAACACGCCTCCTCGTGTTTGATATATTACATAAGCTAGTCTGTTGCTATGACGATACATTCAGCAAGCCAGTAAAAGTGTTCCGAATGCAGTAAACCGGTTCATGCACGATATGCTTGACGAGGTAGACTATTGTAAGAGAATTAAGAAGGATCATTTTAGTAAAGACATATTTTGACGCCAGCCGATAAAAAGGACTATAGGAACGCTAAGTCTTGTGACATCGCCGGCTCCAAAAAAATGAAAATAAGTGGTAACATGCCTTCAGCCTATTGCAATAAAATCCAAAAGAAGTTCAAAATATCGGTCGGAGATGTCTGCAAGCTTATTCCTAATCTAATAGATAAAACAAAATACGTTGTACATTACATGAATCTTCAATTGTACAAAGAGCTTGGACTAAAAGTGACTAAGATCCATAGAGCGCTCGAGTTTAAGCATTCACCCTGGTTGAAGCAATATCTTGATTTCAACACCGAGAAACGAAAATATGCCGCCAATTCATTTGAGAAGGACTTTTTTTAAACTGATGAATAATTAAGTTTTTGGAAAAACAATGGAGAACATCAGAAAGAGGATTGATGTTAGGCTGGTAACGAACAAGGATAAGCAGAGACCGCGGAACGAGTTTTTATTGAGGGAGGGGGGCTGTTCACCAAAGGGATTCCTTTAGGGGGTCCGGGGGCATGCCACCCGGAAATATTTGAAATCTAGAGCCTCGGAAATACCATTTCCTGCATTTTTGGGGAAGAATTTACAGAATTCTGAAGGCAGAAACTCTTATTAACCAAGACTTTGTTTGTTTGTTTCCATTAATAGATTAAGATTTATATATAAGAGCAAACCAGAACAAATGCCCAATACAACATATTGTCAACAGTAACAGTACTCATTTCTGGTATGCTCCCTTGCTTTGTATTGTTGATATAATGTTCAAGTGCAGACCGCTGCGTGTGCTAGGGTGACTGATTGAACAATTTTTCTGTTTACTGCAATAAAATACTTTTTGGATGCACAATATTAATTTACTTAGAAAAAATATTTTTTCCCTGATAAGTTGCTTAAGCGAGTGTTAAAGCCGACATTTGTTAGCAGCAAAATATTCAACGAGGATCTGGTAGCTGTTCACAAAAGCAAAGAGACGTTAACATTAAACAGACCTGCATACGTAGGCATGTGCATTCTAGACTTGAGCAAGACGCTGATGTATAACTTCCATTATAAATACATTAAAATTAAATACGGCGATAAAGCTAGAATGCTATTTATAGATACTGATAGCTTAACGTATGGAATTAGCGCTGGTGACGTGTACAGTGACTTTTGAAAGGACAAGCATTTATTTGACAACAGCGATTATCCGAAGGAGAGTCCATTCCACTTTTCTGAAAATAAAAAAGTAATTTGAAATTTAAAGACGAGGTATCAGGTGTACCAATCACTGAATTCGTTGGCTTGCGATGTAAGATGTACTCTTACATGAAGGACAATGGACAAGGCGAAAAGACGGCCAAGGGTATTAAGAAGGCTGCCATTAAGAAGCAAATAAGACATGAGAATTACCGTGAGACATTATTCGATAATAAGCAAATGCTTCCTAACATGAAGACTATTAGAAACGTTAGACATCAGAAAAGCAGTTATATCATCAATAAAATATCGCTGTCATGTTTTGATGATAAGAGGTTCATACTACAGGATGGTGTAAGAAGTCTAGCTTACGGTTACTAAATAATAATGAGATAGGATGGTGTAATTCAACTGAGCAAATAGGATTAAACGCATCCAAATATTTGAGAAGATATATAGATCAATTTTATTTTGTATCAAGTTCCTTAGAAGCTTTTGTCCCGTGGTTAAGCAACGGTTTTCGTCGATGGATCCAGAGGGTTTCTTTAAATAGTAGCAATGACCACTGTATAGATTTGTCTATTATTTCACAGTTGTTAAGGATTAGTTGTGATCAAATGGTAGGCTCGTTAAGATTAAAGAAGTTAGAAGGCAAATTTAACAAATTATTTGAATATTGAAACTGTTCACAAGAGTTAATGTGATTATGAATTTCAGAGTCGTTTTTGTGGGCGCGTTCTTTAATACGGGTAATCAGGTAACGGTCAATTTTTTCCAATATAGGATGCATGCCACCCAAGACAAGTAAGCTTGTATACTACAGAGATTTGTTGTTCTTTGGAAGCCCGATCTTTTAAGGTTAATTCGAGTTAGTGGTGTCCCAAAGTGTGATGAATTAGGCACGGTCTTTTAGGAGTCGTGATATTTTTGTGGTGCAAGCGTGAATTAGATTAGTTCCTCTTTTCCCAATAAAAGGAAGATGGATCCATATTCTTGGTGGGTCAGTGTTGCCGTGATTGTCGTTATCTGTGATATTAACACCAGCTGTTGGTGTAAAAGTTTGGATTAGTTTATTGACCAAGCGACGGGGAAAACCGGCGACATTCTCACTTCTGAAGAAGAACGTGTTTTACGTTTTAGACTCAAACACGGTGTAGCAACTCGACCAAATGAATCCGATTTTATTTCCTCAGCAGAATCAATATGGGACCAACTACAACGCCACAATCTTATTCCGGACAGTTTTATTAAACAACAGAAAAATATGAATTCTATTGAAGCACTATCCTGCAATTTTTTAGATTTTGATGATAGAAGATTAACGGACGATAACAAACATTAAGATTTTGAAAAACCTATGCAAACAATTCGCTATTCTTAAGCCGGATAAAGCAAACGGAGTTGTTCTTATCAGATTAACTGATTATCAAAAAAGTACGACAGCCATCTTTACTATCCTCAGAAATGCAGAAAGCTTCAAACCGACCCATCTTTAACCCAACTCTCTTCTATTCAAAGCTATCAGCTATGGACAATTCATAAACGTGAAGAAATCGACGACGATACCTTCAAGGACATCAGTCGCTTTCCAGCAGGTGGATAAATGTCTTTCAAAATTACTAAATCGTGTCTCTCACAATGAGTTAAAACTACGGGACAGTTTTGACGCAGTGTCGCGAATTCATAACATCCCACAAAATCTATTCTCTCAAAGCTACAAGTTTGTTTTGTTTGATGTCACTTCTCTCTTTACTAACATTCCTTTACGAAAAACTGTCAACATTATCTTGGACAGAATCTACAAAGACAAGATAATCACGACTTCATTTAGAAAACGTACGTTAAAGAAACTGTTGTTAGACTGTTGCACTAAAACACCTTTCTCAATTAATGGCCAACTATATCAACAAATTGATGGAGTATCCATGGGTTCTCCATTAGTACCCACCCTAGCTGATATTTTAATGACTGCTCTTGAAGAAGAAATTATCCGACCTCTCATCTCCTCTGTCATGTTTACATTTTACGCTCGCTACGTTGACGATACTCTAGTACTAAGCAATAATACAAAAATAGGTACGCAATGCGTACATGTGACTACCGCTGTTAAGCGCAGAAAGAGATATATAAACTTAAGAAGCAATGCATGAAAATGCGTGAAAAGCACAGACACACAAAGAAATAGATAGTTATTTTAAATCGTTTTATACATGTATTGCTAATTTGAACATGGGGGGGGGGGGGGGGGGGCAAAGTTGGGTTTGTTTGTTTTTTTTTGGGGGGGGGGTTAAATATTGATTTTTAATATTGTTTAAATATTGTTTTTGTTTTTTTATTTTATCACATCTGACCGCCGGCGGGTGCCGACTGCCAACTGAAATATCTTGTCTGCCGACTATAGAACAAATAAAGCAATTCTTGGGGGGTCACCCCCCCCCCCCCCCCAAACCCCCCATAGCTCCGGCCCTGATCATATAATGTTTTAGTACTTCACCACATCTAGAAATGCGATTTCCATCCACATCTTTGAGTTTTATGTCCACACACATGTTGCCTTGCACATCTTAGACATTGCAGCTATTCATCACCATTTGTATTTTTACACCATCCTGGTAAACTCCATTGGTATTTTTCACCTTCCTGGCATCTCATTCAGCATTATCGCGTCAACATCACTCATCCTCCTGGTAAGTTCCAGCAGCACCTTTAACTGTCAAAACTCACAAGTGTCAGTGGAACTTATCAAGGTCGTGTAGGATGGCATAATTCTTATTGAAAAAAAGGACACGTTTTCACAAGAGTCGGACTTCTGGTGTATCTACTATTCTGTGGTCCAGACCACTGGAACAGCTCTGGTGTGCACAAACTTTGGTTTCTTAATTTCATTATACAAGATATTGAACAACACCCTAAAACAAGTAAACAAAGCAACAAGTCAAAGTTTGGCAATGTCCATGTGTTACGGATATGCCTATCCTAAGACAGTTAATTAACTAGACGTTATTTGATCACTGAACTACTTAATAAGTACTTGTAACCAATTAGTAATACTTATGACTTGGCATGAGTCAGCTATGATGTCATTTAGTAATTACGTAAATATATTATATATAGAATGAAGTATGTTACTATAATTATATACTCTAGAAACTATATAAGCAGCCATCGAACATATATCAGGCATGCATATGTATGAGAGTGAGCTATATGTATCAAAGTGGTTACGAAGTCAGTCCTGGAGTTCCTGCCGTTGGTTTTATTATTCCTTCCTTTTCAAGTCCATACGGATTGTTAACCTGTGTCGGAATCTCCTATTGACTGTTTCGTTGTGTGCAGACGACAGATAAGTTTCTGAACTTTAGTTTAGTTTTAATCTTTATAGACATTTTCAATATCTGTTCTAAGTTTCTTATTATTTAAATAAATAATTGTAAAAACCAAACAGCTGAGGTTACACTTTTTGTTGCGTATAGCGGTCACGTAACAATTGGGGGCTCAGGCGGGAACGTATACGTTAGTGTCTCGGGAAAGTATACGTTAGTGTCCGGGGAATTTCATTCAAATCAAAGTTCGGTAAGTTTTGATTTTTTTTTTATTCGGAGGTAAATTTCGAATTTGTGTGAGCTCAGCTATTTGATAAAATGTCTGAATTTAAACCTGAGCAGTTTATGTTAGAGCCCGATCAAGAGGTTTTTAATAAATTGAGGAAGGATGACCTGATCTCATTAGGTAATCATTTAAGTATAGAGGTAAAAAGTTCTATGGTAAAGAAGGACATGCAAAAGATAATTATGGAACACTTAGTTAAATCTGAATGCTTTGAGGAAAGTGTTTTAAGTTTGTATAAGGATCCCGATGCAAATCCAGAAATTGAGATAGAAAGAATGTGATTTGCAATGGAAGCAGAAAGAATAAAATTGGAATTAAAGAAAATGGAAATGGAGAGAGATAGAGAAAGAGAAAGAGAAGATAGAGAAAGGGAAAGAGAAGATAAAGAAAGGGAAAGGGAAAGAGAAGAGAGATTAGAAAAGCAGAAATTTGAGTTGGAAATGAGAAAAATAGAGTTGCAAGAAAAATTTGGATCTGTTCATACTGGAACCAAACTAGATTCGAGTTTTGATGTTACTAAGCACATTAGAATGGTTCCACCTTTCCAGGAACGGGATGTCGAAAAGTATTTTTTACATTTTGAAAAAATAGCCGAAAATCTTAAGTGGCCCAAAGAAAATTGGACCATGTTATTGCAAAGTGTTTTAGTTGGAAAAGCTCGTGATATTTACGCACAGCTTTCGTTAGATATAGCTTCGGAATACGAGACCGTTAAGGAATTGATTCTTAAGGGGTACGAGTTGGTCCCTGAGGCATATCGTCAGAAAAATCGAAATTTTGAAAAAACGGGTAGGCAGACCTATTTAGAATTCGCTAGAGAAAAAGAGCAATTGTTTGATCGCTGGTGTGCCTCCGAAAAATCTGATAAGGAATACGACCAATTGAGACAATTGATTTTGATTGAAGAATTTAAAAGATGCATTCAAAGTGATATATGCGTATTTCTAAATGAACAAAAGGCGACAACCTTAACAGCTGCCGCGCGTTTGGCCGACGATTTCATTTTAACACATAAGGTTTCATTCACAAGTAAGGCGCCACAGTCTTGGTCTTTTCGAGGTAATAATTCTTCATCATTTGATAGCAAGCGTGTGTTTGGTGCTAAGAACCTGTCAAAGGAATATTCAGATAATTTTAATCCTGACGCTAAAAAGTCCAAACCACCCACTGCTAGATTTGAACCACCTTCTCAAGGCAAGCCTTCAAACTCTCCTTTTCACAACATAGTTTGTAGTTATTGTAGAAAGAATGGTCATGTAATATCAGATTGCTACAAATTGAAACGGAGACAACAAGAGCAAGGTGAAGTAAAACCCAATGGCTGTACTTCAAAGCAGTCCATGCGTGACAATGTGCAAGACATATCTGTCATTAAGCCACTCCCTTCTCTTAACTGTGAGGTTAAGTCCTCTTTTGACCCTATTATGGAACTCTTTCAACCATTTATTCATAATGGTTTCATATCACTTTCAAGTGATCTGTCAAAAACAGTTCCTATTAAAATTTTAAGAGATACTGGGACTTCCCAATCTCTTTCGTTGGCAGATACTTTACCATTTTCTCAGGAGTCTTACTCTGGTAAGAATGTTTTGATTAGAGGAGTTAATTCTGATACGTTCAGTTCTCAACAATTACACAAAGTCAATTTGTCGTCAGATCTAGTGTCTGGTACCGTTCTATTGGGTATTAAAACGACTTTACCATTCGAGGGAATTCATCTACTTCTCGGCAATGACCTTGCAGGCGAGAAGGTAGTCGTTAACCCAATTTTGACTGATAAACCGTGTGTAAATCAAACTCCTGATCCTATTGAGCGAGATATTTCAGATTTATATCCCGCATGTGCAGTAACTCGACCCATGCGTAAGCAGAAGCAATTAGAACATGACGCTAGAGACGTCTTCGATATGTCAGACACCTTTCTTGGCCAAGCTTTTGAAGGCATTAATTCAACATCTGAATCGTCTCAAGCAACCTTTTCAAAGCCAAATCTTATTAATGCACAACAAAATGATCCTGAGATCTCTGTCTTATTTCATAAAGCAGTTGACGAGGCCGAAATTGCGAAGAATCCGGTCTGCTACTTTATTAAAAACGATATTTTAATGAGAAAGTGGAGACCGCCTGATGTTTCGGCAGACGATGAGTGGTGTGTCAGATATCAGATCGTTGTGCCAAAGACCTACCGGTCTGACATACTTAGCCTAGCGCATGAAACCCCCCTTTCTGGCCATTTAGGTGTTACCAAAACCTATCTTAAAATTCTGAGTCATTTCTACTGGCCTAATCTTAGACGAGATGTAGTGCAATTTTGTAAAACTTGCACACTTGTCAAGTTGTTGGGAAACCAAATCAGGTGAATCCAAAAGCCCATTTACAGCCAATTCCAGCCTTTGAGGAGCCGTTTAGTAGAGTAATTGTAGATTGTGTTGGCCCATTACCTAAGACTAAGGCAGGCAATCAATATCTGTTGACCATTATGTGCGCTTCTACAAGGCTCCCTGAAGCCATACCTTTGAGAAATATTAAGGCAAAAACCATTGTTAAGGACATAATTAAATTATTCACTTTAGTTGGCCTTCCTAAGTCTATTCAGTCGGACGAAGGTTCAAATTTCATGTCTGGAATTTTTCAACAGGTGATGCACGAGTTAGGCATCAAGCAGTATAAATATACTGCCTATCATCCTGAAAGTCAGGGTGCTCTCGAAAGGTTTCACGAAACTTTAAAAAACATGATGAGAACCTATTGCCTCTACACACAAAAAGACTGGGATGACGGCATCCATTTACTTTTATTCGCTGCTCGAGAGTCAGTTCAAGAATCTCTGGGCTTTAGCCCATTTGAGTTAGTTTTCGGACATACGGTTAGAGGAGCACATAAACTCCTAAAAGAAAAATTCCTTTCGGAAGATGGCGGTTCGTTAAATCTTTTGCAGTACGTTTCGGACTTTCGCACAAAACTTACGAAAGCATGTGATCTAGCTACAATCCTGGCCAAAACCATTAGCGACACTCAATTAGATTGTTCCTCTTTGAAGTTACTTACTATACAACTGCAAGAATTCTTCATGAAATGCCCCCCTCGCCCCCCCAAAACAATGTTGAGTGTACCACAATTGCTTTAAACTTGTTGTGGGAGTACACTCAACATTGATTGGTGGGGGTATGGGGGAGGGTTTTCTAAATTTGCGATGATACTACGAAAGTTTATGAAAAAAGTGTAAGTGTCGCAGATGTTTTGACCAGGATTGTCTCTGTCGTTGAAAAATTAAAAACCACAGCACAATGTATTGACAACTCAATTATATGCGCGACTTTATTGTTTTCATAATGTACAAATGGTTCATTACGTATTTAAAACTTTTGTTTCATGTTTGGGATTTAATGTCACGGTTTGTAATGACGTATTAATTGATGGGAATATGTGTTAACAACTGCCAGTAATTAATGTAGTTAAACACATACTGTACTGGCGAGTGGCAGCATTCGCCCACGAGATAACAGATTGGTTTATCTTATAACGTATAGTCAAGCAGACTTAACAAAATTTGGTTCGAGAAAAGAATTTGCTGAAGCATTACTTCTTGCGTTTACCAAGGAGAATAATGTTCGACAGTGGTGCTGTTGCATGGAAGATCACGAGGATGGTGGCAAGCATTATCACGTTGCTATAAAATTGGAAAAGAAGCAAAGATGGCTGAAAATTAAGAAATTCTTGTTAGACCGCTTCGATATTTCGGTACATTTTTCATCCGTACATCACAACTATTTTAGTGCATGGGAATATGTCACTAAGTCCGACCGTGAGTACCTACAAAGCGATGGTCATCCTGATTTGACGAATGGCGGACCACCGAAGACAGATTCTGCGAGTGTCGCAACAAGCCAACGAAAAGAAGAATCTGACAGCGAGGGCGATGATGCGATCAGCAAAACCTCCAGAAAACGTAAAAAGAGGCTGACATCTTTGCAAGTATCGGAAATTATTCAATCAAAGTCCATAAAGACTCGTACAGAATTGCTTGCTTTAGCCCAGCAGCAGAAACATGAGGGGAAATCTGACGTTGCAGAGTTTATAATGAACCGACAACCAAAAGTTATTGCGCAAATAATTAACACTACGTGGGACATGTTTAATGCTCAGGCCAAATTAGAAAGAACCAAGAAGACACGTATCGAATTGCTTACCGAAGCTGCCCAAGGTGAATGCGTTGAGAGCTGTGAAGGTCGTTGGTTACGTTGCGCTGAGGAAGTCCTGGTAACGAATGGCATGCAAGTTCGAGATTTTGCTGTTGCTATATACACCCTATTGGAAAAAGGACGGGGGAAATATCGCAACATTATGCTTATCGGTCCGGCGAATTGTGGTAAAACGTTTTTACTCAAACCCTTAAATGCGATATATCACACCTTCACTAATCCCGCTTCCGGCACTTTTGCTTGGGTAGGAGTTCAACACGCTGAATGCATATTTCTCAACGATTTTCGCTGAAGTGAGAAAATAATTCCTTGGCATGACCTATTGTTATTGCTTGAAGGCGAGCCTGTCCACTTTCCAGCACCTAAAACTCACTTCGCCGAAGATATTTTATTAGATGTTGACACACCGTTATTTGCAACAAGCAAAAATAGATTGGCCTACGTCAGAGGTGGAGCAGTTGATGAGCGTGAGACTGAAATGAATGATGTCCGTTCGTTGGAATGTATTCACCCTCAGCAAGCAAATACCAGAGGATCGGCAGAGGCAAATGAAACCTTGCCCTCGTTGCTTTGCTTATTTAGTGTGCAATGAACACATTTAACGATAATATGTGCAAAAACTTCTACACATGTGATATATTTTAGAGAATAAGTTAATATACAAAATAGTTATGAACGAATTATTTTGTTGAAAATATATCACTTATACCTTTATCCATATATATTTGTGTTAGCTGACGTTATACAAACACTTAGAAAATTAAGGCGTTGATTACACGTGTATTGTTTCAATTAGCGAACAGTTAAATTGGCTTATGTTGTTGTAATTATGCACGCGATGAACGGTGTACCATTGGTACACCGAACACAGTTAAGAATATATAATTAGTAATGCTTTGGTGTCCCAAATGGTACACCGTTGGAATATATGAAATGATTGCAATATATATTATAAAAAAATTAGGTCAACTCTAAGCATTACATATATTTTCAACTCCATTTCATTTATTTTTATGACCTCAATAACTTGGGGTATTACCACAAGTTTTTATCGTGCGTTATGGTACACCGTGAATTAAATCAATAAATTATGTGATGTCATTATGATCATAATTACAAGTCAAGCAATCCCCTTGTGCCAAATATTGGGAAAGGGGATGTATAAAACAAGAAATATACATGTATTTATTTTAAACGATATGCAGACAATCCTGGCCAAAACCATTAGCGACACTCAATTAGATTGTTCCTCTTTGAAGTTACTTACTATACAACTGCAAGAATTCTTCATGAAATGCCCCCCTCGCCCCCCCCAAAACAATGTTGAGTGTACCACAATTGCTTTAAACTTGTTGTGGGGGTACACTCAACATTGATTGGTGGGGGTATGGGGGAGGGTTTTCTAAATTTGCGATGATACTACGAAAGTTTATGAAAAAAGTGTAAGTGTCGCAGATGTTTTGACCAGGATTGTAGGACAAATCTTCGATCAACACAGAAAAACATGAAAAATAGGTTTGATCGAAACGCAGTAAACCGCAAATTTAAACGCGGTGATAAGGTTCTTGCATTGCTCCCAGTTCCTGGAAATTCCCTTCAGGCTAGGTATTTTGGTCCCTATGTTGTAGACAAGAAAGAGAGTGATTTAAATTATGTCCTAATAACTCCAGATAGGCGTAAACAAAAACAGTTGTGCCATGTAAATATGTTAAAGCCGCATTACGATAATGATAGGGTAATACATTCTGTAAATGTAGTGAGTTCTGAGTCTGATAAAGACAAAGACATGTAGACCTAGGAGAACTTTCTAGTCTGTCTGCCACATCAAAACTCGACAACTCTGATGTCCTACATAATCTTGATTCCAAGCTATCTCATCTTCAACCGAATCAACGTCAAGATCTTCAGAACCTGGTTAAAGAATTCGAACACCTTTTTCCAGATATTCCTAGCAGAACAGACAAAATTTTCCACGATGTCGACGTTGGTGATGCTAAACCAGTGAAACAACATCCCTACAGGTTAAGCCCAGTGAAGCAGAAATACCTACGTGAGGAGGTTCAATATCTTTTGGAAAACGTCTTCATAGAAGCAAGTCAAAGTAATTGGAGCTCTCCATGTATCCTGGTGCCGAAACCTGATGGAAGCTATCGTATGTGTACCGATTACCGAAAAGTCAATCATGTGACTAAGCGGATACATTTCCAATCCCACGAATGGATGATTGTATCGATAAAATTGGAAAAGCCAAGTACGTCACCAAGTTTGATTTATTGAAAGGATTTTGGCGAGTTCCACTTACTGATCGTGCTAGAGAAATCTCAGCCTTTGTTACCCCAGAGGGTTTGTTCCAGTACAAGGTCATGCCATTTGGAATGAGAAATTCGCCAGCCACCTTTCAACGTCTCGTTAATAGCATCATTTCTGGCCTGGACGGTTGCGAAGCGTACATCGACGATATTATCATTTACAGCAATACGTGGGAAGAACATCTAAAGATCATCCGAGAGTTCTTCAGGAGGCTCAGCAAGGCAAAACTGACCATCAATTTGATCAAAAGTGAGTTTGGGTGTGCACATGTCACCTATTTGGGTCATGTTGTTGGTCAGGGTTATGTAAAGCCTGCTGATGCCAAAATAAGTTGTATTTCACAGTTTCCTAGACCTTCGTCAAAGAAACAGTTGATGCGTTTCCTGGGTATGGCTGGTTATTACAGAAAGTTCTGTCCAAATTTCTCCACCATCACTGAGCCTTTGACTCAGCTACTTCGCAAGAACGCTAAATATATTTGGACAGATCAATGTGAACTGGCGTTTGGAAACCTTAGAGCCATGTTGAAAAGTGCTCCCGTTCTGTCAGCTCCAGATTTCGACCATCCATTTAAGTTAGCTGTGGATGCAAGTGATGTAGCTGCTGGTGCTGTTTTGCTCCAAGAAGATGAAGACGGGATTGACCATTCGGTGTGCTATTTTTCCAGAAAGTTCAACAAACACCAGAGAAACTATTCGACAATCGAAAAGGAATGTTTAGCTCTGGTTTTCGCTTTACAGCAGTTTGAAGTTTATGTCTCTTCCTCAAGTCTGCCGATCGTTGTATTCAGTGATCATAAACCTTTGGTATTCCTCCATAAGCTGAAGAACAAGAATCAACGCCTATTGCGATGGAGTCAAGTTTTACAAGAATATAATTTGGAAATCAGACATATTAAAGGAAAAGACAATTTGATTGCGGACTGTCTTTCTAGGCCATAGACATGGTTAAACATTTTATATTCTAAAAAAGAAAGTTCTATCAAACTTCTTTTTTTCTTTAAGAGGGAGGGTGTTACGGATATGCCTATCCTAAGACAGTTAATTAACTAGACGTTATTTGATCACTGAACTACTTAATAAGTACTTGTAACCAATTAGTAATACTTATGACTTGGCATGAGTCAGCTATGATGTCATTTAGTAATTACGTAAATATATTATATATAGAATGAAGTATGTTACTATAATTATATACTCTAGAAACTATATAAGCAGCCATCGAACATATATCAGGCATGCATATGTATGAGAGTGAGCTATATGTATCAAAGTGGTTACGAAGTCAGTCCTGGAGTTCCTGCCGTTGGTTTTATTATTCCTTCCTTTTCAAGTCCATACGGATTGTTAACCTGTGTCGGAATCTCCTATTGACTGTTTCGTTGTGTGCAGACGACAGATAAGTTTCTGAACTTTAGTTTAGTTTTAATCTTTATAGACATTTTCAATATCTGTTCTAAGTTTCTTATTATTTAAATAAATAATTGTAAAAACCAAACAGCTGAGGTTACAGTTTTTGTTGCATATAGCGGTCACGTAACACATGTAACAACCAACATATTTTGTCTGCATAAATTTCTTAAATACATATAGTGTAAATACAGAGAACTGTGATATAGACCACTTTCATAATAGCCGCCGCTTTAAATATTCTTTTATGTGCATCTAAATTAGCCTTTCTTGCCTCGTTAGGGAGCAAAGATTCTTTTGAATTGCAGACGCACAAACGAGGCCAGAAAGGCTTATTGAGATACACACAAAAGAATATTTAAATTGGTCGTCATTATGAAAGAGGTCTACAGTATATACCGTACTTCTCAACCTCATTAACCAAACACATAATAAAATCATAAGGGGACAAAGGTTTGATATGTGATCAAACACTTGGATATAAAGTTAAGCCAACTTTTACCTCAAACTTATCTTAAAATACTGATTCATTTCCTAATTTGTTTGATCTTGAAACACTCGAAAGTTGTGTTTCATGATCTAATATCAAAACACCCAGCTCAAAGTTTGTCAAAACTAACTTCTCACTCCTAGTGTATGACATATTACACACCGTATTGATAAAACTTATTTTCAATAAAAAACACAAGAACAAGGTTTGAAAGGCTAATTTAAATACACATAAAAGAATATAAATTGCAGTCATCTTTATGAATACGGTGTATTATATGAGACATGAGTCACTGACCAGTGAGCACAAAACATAATTCAACTAAAATTCAACTTTAACTCATAAAGCTATTTTATCATTATAAAACACTTCTATCCAAGACATTGGTGTATACTGACAGTTTATTCGATAAAAGAAGAAGAGCTTCGAAACAGGACACAGTTGAAGGCCCAACTTTCTAAGCGAACTTTATAAGCTGAATATTCTTAGGACTGCTGAGCTATCATTTCCTTCATCACTCGCTAAGTACGAGGTTGGCTTTGAGACAATATTAAAGGATGAGTGTCCAACTATCCAACTAATGCCTTGCGCGCTCACAATTCACCCTCGCGGCCATTTTTCGGGTCACGAAATTCAACAAGTGAAGCAATCCCTCGATATCTGAGCAATCCTGGCAGTAAATTACTCAATTTATATTTTTCGTGAGAGCAAAGATGACTTAGTAAGTAGTCAATGTCATATTTTTATAAAATATTTGATTACACTAAGAGGGCCGTGGTGTTGTATTTCGAGCAAGTATTCGTCGATCGGCGTTTCTTACAAAACCAAACTCAGGCCAGACTAGTAAGGCCAGACAAGAGATCATAACTAAACGTAGACACTAAATTAGACGCTACTAAGAGCTAGCTAGACTCAAAGTTTTGTCATTTCAATAAGACTGCTGTTAGTTGTTTACAATTGGTTTTAATACCTGTCGGATTGCATCTCCGATTAGGATTTGTTTTGATTTGGCGCTCTTGTTCTCATATTAATTAAGTTTCTCATTGTTTGGTTCTCAGCCGATGATATTATAAGCTTCCAAAAGTCGTTTGAATCGATTTGTAGCGATGTCTGACTCAGAATTTGTCAACAATAATTATGAACGACACTCCACGAATCTGTCAGCGTGTTCTATTCGCAACGGCTTTGATTACAACGGCCTTTCGACATATATATTATTTCGCACTTTACAGACTGCATATAATGAACACTTCTGTATGTTGTATACACGCTCCACGTTTCTGACGTATTTCTGCATAGCCTATTCGAAGGGAAAGGAGCCTACAACTACAAACAAAACACTGCGATAAATTGCAGTATTGCATTTTAAAATTAATCGCCAGAGAACAAGAGCGCCTAATCAAAACAAATCCTATTTGGAGATGCAATCCAACAAGTAAACCACTTGTAAACAAGTATGAATGCGTCTTATTGAAATGACAAAACTTTGAGTCTAGCTAGCTCTTATTAATGGCATCTAATTTAGTGTCTACGTTAGTAGTAGGGAAGTGGGGTTTCGAGCTCATTTTCGCTAACGCTCAATTCGCCATCCAAAACCACCCAAAAATTTTCACCTTTCACTTACCTCCCACTTGCTCGGCTATCTCACCCAGGATTCCCGCTTTCATTTTAGCACAACCGTTAATTTGAAATCCATATCCCATTAAGATATGGATTTTCCCCGGGGTGTTTGGCCACTCCCTCCTTCCACCCTTTGTTTCCACTTGTTTGGTTTTTACCAACCCCAACCCCATCCAACCCCATCCCAACCCATTCCACCCCATCCCTTACCGGTTCATCCTGGTTTCACTAACTACCCCGCTTTGTTAATTTTGTAATGACCAATGGCTTAAATAAAAGATGAGCATACACTATGGATTTGACAGGCTAATGACTGTCGTACTACCAGAGCGGAAACAATATAAAACTGTTTTCGATGTTAACTTGTTAAGAGCGGTAAAAACTGGAGACTCTTCTAAAGGAGTTAGAGTTGGAAGAGTGCAAGACAATGAGTATTCTCTTTTTCAAAGCGAATATAAAAGAGGACCGATACCTGGATTAGATTTTATACAAAATACCAGAAAGTGTTTTATGATATTTAAATGTCCGGAAATGGTTAACATTAACATTTCTATATTTATTGTGTTACGCGTTATTGGCAGCACCAACAATTCAGGAAAATGGGCGTACATTATTGGTAACGATAATGGTGGATACGATAAATTCATTGGATACAAAACTGGAACGACAAACCAACTATCGTATGGAGGAGGCTTTCCTGTTAAAGAGTACAATTGTACAATTCAAAGTGATGTTAGTATTTTTAAAAAACATTTAATTTCATGTCATTGGTTATTAACCGGAAGTTGTATATACATTAATGGAGTAAAGTCAGCAGATTCAGATTTCTTGGCAAATCCTAAAACCATTGGAGAAACCTGTGGCACTATTTTTGTGAACGATAGATTTACAGGAACCACAGGACCATTATCGAAACCCTTTACGGGTGAGATTTATGACATTAAAGTAATTGGTGGTTTTTTAAACCAGGAGGATATAGTGGAAATAAGTGGAAATATCATGAAAGATCATAAGATTTCATAATCATAAAAAAAGAATTCCTAAGACATTGTCTTAGGAATTTTTACCTTTTTACCAATCCTCATCTGACTCATCTGAATCAATCAGAAAATTAACATCATCTTCTGAGCTATAATTTTCTTGTTCAAATAAATTAAAAGAAATGAGGCCATATGTTTCAGGAAAAACACTTAAAAAACATCTAGTTTTTTTTATTAGTACCGAAGTTGATGGTTTTGGTTTATATGGAATAATATAGGATTTGTAATTTTTTTGTAATATTTTTTTTCTTTTAAACTTTTCAAAAATATTTTTATAAAATATAAAATGATAAGTATTTTTTCTTTTGTTTAAAACTTTAACAAAATCGTAACCGATCATGTAATCAATAAGCATTTTAAACATGTTTTTTAATGCATGTGCAAGATGACCCCGTTTTGAATTTTTTTGTATTGTTTTAATAAAGGCGTAGATTTTTTCAAGGTGACCAACCGGAAATATTATGAAATTAGTACTAATTTCGTTTTTAAATAATTTTAATGTTGGCATTTTGTTTTGAATAATTAGATCTTGAAACTTTAATGTTAATTCGTTCTTTTTTAGTTTGTCCATATCCTTCTTTTATTATATTTCTTTTACCACTATAATAAAAGGACATGATTGAAACATTAAAATTTTACATTAGTCAACTTTCACCAAAACGAGCTGAAATTTACTCAGAATCTTGGTTTACAGTGGGTTGTGCAATTTACAACTGCACCAATGGAAGTGAAGAAGGTTATGAAATATGGCATGAGTTTTCACAACAAGATAGTAAAAAATATAACAAAAATGTTTGTGATAAGAAATGGGAATCATTTAAAAAACATGTTAAATTTTACACAATAAGATTGCTTGTTCCACTCATTTACGAAGACGGAGGAACAACATACAACCCTTGTAAAAGTCAAATAGTAGAAGATGAAAACGTGAGGAATTTTGTGTATGACATTATTGTTCCAAAACTTTCAATACGAAGAATGAGGAATAGAGTAGCACTTAACAATCTTTGTTCTGCAATATACACAATGTCGGAAGGAAAAGTTGAAAAAGCACTAACAAAAATTTGTAAGCGGATTAAAGACAGAGATTTAAAAAACACCTTTACCTTAACATGGAAACACAAACAATTTAGGTTTAGCTGTGACATTAATAGTATTATTAGCTGGCACAACCATGATGAAAAAGAAAAAAAAAATCCAAGAGCAACAAACATAAAACCATATTTTAAAAGCAATCCAAACTGGTTAGTACAAACTACTAACTACTTAAAATCTTTTGACAGTGCAGGATATACTCCAAGGTATTTTAAGGTAAGTGTGGAAGAGCGTGAGAATTTAAAATTGATCATAGCAAAACGTAATTATGCAAAATTGCTTGCTTTTTCGTTTTAAAAAAAAATGTATATAATAAAAGAGATATGTTAGTTAATGACAATTTTGAGTTTGCAACAGAATGCGAATTTAGAAGCAAAACCTGGTTTGATATTGGAAAACTTATTTTCAAGCTTTCAAAACGAAGTATTGAAGGTTATAGACTTTGGATAATGTATAGCAAAATGGATCAAAGAAATTTTGATGAATTTTACTGCAGAGAATACTGGGATTATTTAGTTTCTTATGCTTATAGTGAATCCGAGATTAAAGAGAGCGATGATTGGTAACAAAACAATTAATTTAAATTTCTAAGAAAAAATCTTAGAAATTGAGTTTTTTCTTATTTTAAAGAATACATTATAAAAGAGAGATGATGGTTAAAGACAATCTTAAAAATGTTGCTAATTGCTGTTTTGGTAGTAACACATGGATTAGTATTGGTAAACAGATATACAAGCTTTTTAATGGTGATGAAAAAGGGTATAGAGTTTGGAAAATGTATAGTCAAATGGATATTAACCGTTTTAATGAGGAGTATTGCAAAAATGTTTGGAATGAATTACTAAAAGAAAAAAATGGTGAACCGGATGATATTCCAGAATGGTGGTAGTATGACAAGTAATAGTTGATTTAAATTTCTAAGAAAAAAAATCTTAGAAATTTTTATTACAAAGTGTAAGACGACAGTTTATATTAAATTGTGTAGTAACCATCCACCTCCTCCTCCCATTAATCCAACCGCCATAATTTGATATTTTTTCATTTCATCTGACGGTTGATAGAAATTTTCTAACCTTGGAGGAGGTATTTCGCGTTGTTGTTGTATCTTTTTGAGTTCACTGAATGCTTTGTTGGTTTCCTTCATATGGCTTTTTGCGTCGTAAATTTCTGTTCTTAATTGTCTTTCTTTGTCTTTTCTTGCTGTTTCTTTTTCTAGATATTCTTCTTTTGATTTTGAAAGTTCTTCCATTGCGAGGTTGTGTCTTTTGGTTTCTTCTTGATAACCTTTTTTGTTAAATGTTGAGAATAAGTATCCTGCACCTGCAAAAGCAACTGCATTGAATAATCCTCCTGCAATCATTGAAGCCATTGTTTATTTATACTTTTAATTCTTTTGGAATGTATCCGGCTGTTTGTCCTTTTTTAATTAAAAAGCTGCCTACTGCAACAGCCACAGCCAGTTTTGCAGTTTCTTTTAGACTGGCTGGCGCAGCCAGGGGTTGTCCTGTTAAACGTTTAGATGGCATGCTTACAGGTACAGCTCCTGCTGTAACTAGTGCAGCATTGTATAAATCTTGAAATACTTCAGTTTTACTAACACTCATTTATTAGGGTAAAAAATCAGAAATTTTTGTAAAATTTTTTTCGGTTTTTATAGAGAATATAGGCAAATGCAACTGATAACATCCACAAATTTTTTGCCAACCAAGCTATTCCCTTAGCACCGCACGTTAACGCTGTTGCAAGCATATTTATAAGCGGAACTAATACTGGCAAAGCGGCTTTCGCTAGTTTAGCTACTGCTTTTGCGATAGCCCCTATTGCTTTCGCAGCTGAAACAACACCTTTTCTTCCAGCCAAAACTACCGCCGTGACAATCCCGGCAATGGTGACAGCTACCACAGCTAGAGATCCTAAATTGCTACGTGCAAATTTTTTAAATTTTTCATATTTTGTTATGTCATCATTTTTGATCATTTCTGAAGTTTTTTCGCTAATTGGTCTTTGGTTATGTTTAAGTCTAATTTCGTCAGCTTTCAGTTTTGCAACATCCGAAATGTCTTTGTATATAGCCTTTTTTCTTACATCAACCTCAGCTTCTGATTTGTCCCTCCAGTACTCAACAGCTATGTCAACAGCGTCTAAATTTTCTATATTGTTTGTCGCTAGTATTCCACCAAGTTCTCTTAACTCTTCATCATTAAGCTGTGTTCTATCAACCGCGTTGTGGCTGTTTGTTATCTCGTCTTGGATTCTATCGATAATGTTTGCTCTAATTCCGTTAACATTAGATGTTCCAGGTAAAATACCAGCAGTTTCCTCAATAGCACCATTTGCTGTTTTACTGTGTTCAAGACGTGCTTTTTCCATAATGCTGCCATACTCTTGAACAGCGTTTTTAATTTTTTCATTACTACTTAGCACAAAGTTATTTCCTTTTTTAACAACAACTTTAACATCATTGTAAAGTATTCCGTTTACCTTTCCGGTTTTTTCTCTAACAGAAATTAAACTTTTGTCTATTAACTTTTTTGAAGCAGGTCCATCTTTCATTACCACCTCAAGGTTAAACTCATTACGAAAAAATGTTTTTCGTGTTCTTGTAATTCTTCGCCTTTCAGCAGTTTCCCACCGCTTACGCCTATTTTGTATTGTGTTTTCTTCCTTGTTTTCTTCCGCTGCTGCGTTTACATCTTCTTTTTGTAACCACTCATCAGGGTTAAATGGTCTTAGGTCTGTTCTACCATCCAGATCAATGTTGTCATCATAATCATCGAAGTCATCATAATCATCGAAGTTATCATAATCGTTGTCTATAAAGCTTGTTTCTTCTTCTATTATTCTTTCCATTTCATTGTTTTCACCAAAAGTATCAAATTCAAATCCCTCCATTTTATTTGTATACACAAATAAAAAAGATTTCGCGCGACTTTTCCTATTGTTTGACCTTGTTTACTTCGCTTACCTCATCTTTGACTCGGACTAACTCTTCATTGTAGAACTTTCCGATAACATTTTCTCCATCTTTGTCATCAATGTTGTACATTACTGGATTACCACGAAACACAGCTGATATCTTAAAAACTTCACTTGTAAAGTTGGGATCATATCCCTTTGCAAAGTTTTTTTTGTATTTGTATATTCTTACATAATCGCCAACCTTAAATTTTGGTTTTGGAAATTCTGTTGGTGGCAAACCATATAAAGTTTTAAAAACCTCATCCTGATTATCTGTATTAACATTAGCAGGTTTTCTTTTGATGGTTGAGTGGGTTGTGTTGTTGTAACTTTTAGTAAATTTATCTAAAACATCTATCCAAGTTTTAGTTTGTTTGAATGTAAAATATTTCCACATTCTAGTTTTTAAGGTTCTGTTAAATCTTTCTACAATAGCTGCTTTTCGTACTGAAAGTGTTGAAAAGTACTCTATGTTATGAGATTTTAAAAGGGATCTTACTCCAACATTATAAAATTCATTACCATTATCAAACTGAACAACATCAGGATATTTTTGAAAGCGATGTTTAAATTCCTTAAGCATTTCACCAACACCGACTACCATACTTTCTGTATTTTTTCTGTGTACAGGAACGGTGAAAGCAAATCTACTTAAAACCTCAACACCTGTTAAAATCCAGTTAAACTTTTTGTTTACAGAACTAAACTTAGCCATATCCACTAAGTCCATTTGGAGCTGATCAGCTAGGTTTTTAACAAAGGTTCTTTGCGTTTTACGTGGTTTTCTTAGCGGTTTATGTAATGTGTATGTACTTTGTGATGATAACCACTCCTTTACTAACTTTCTTGTAACTCCTTCCAATCCCATTTCAACCGCCTTTTTGTATAGCTTTTCCGCACTTTGATAACCGGTTACAGGATTGTAATATATATTTCTTAATTCGAGGTCAAGTAATGTTAAAGTTGTCATTTTATTTTATTTTTATGTTAAAATAAAATGAATGCAAGAGAAATTCAAGCATTAAAGGATTATTATGGTGAAAAGGAGTATAAAAAAGTTCTTAAAGAAAGTGTTATAGAAAAAGAAAAACTTAAAAAAAAGTTTTTAACAAGTTATCCAAATGCGGATGTGAAAAGATTTGAATTTGACATTTCATTTAACCAAGATGGAACGGTTGGTGATAAATCCATATTTTTTCAAGACCCAAATAACAGTATGTCTTATTTTGACATAACTTCAGAAACATTTTTAAGTAATCCGGATTGGAAAAGCTATTTATACTGGCCAAAAAAGTGGACAGTTACCCAAGATTTACCAAGTTCCAAACTTAATAAGGATTTTTCAATAAATTTAAATGTTATACCTATTTTTGTAACCAAAGACAAAAAGTTTACCGCACATTTTGAAAAACTAAATACAGCTTACGTGAAGCCTGTTGTTGATAAGAATGCAGAGGAAAAGAAACCATATGCAAAAGAGGAATTTGACTACTTAAACAGCCCATATTTTACAGCAATAGCTGCCACTTATGTAACAACAAATTTGTGTGGAATTTCAGCAGAACATTTAACAAACAAAATCCCAAGAGCAAGCTCAAATATTATTACAAGTATTGCACAGTATCACCTTGCATACCATTTAAGAAGGTTTTTAAGAGATCCAACAAAACTTAAAAAATATATGGTTGGAAAACAACTAAATTTTCTACAAGAACATACACCAGTTAGAAAAATGTGGAGAACACAATACAGTGACACAACAATGAAACTAGAAAAATTTTTAGAACAACAAGAAAACCTAGGTTACATTATAAAAAATATGAGGTATGTAAAAGATCATGCCAATTATATTAATTACTGTGCAAACATAAAATATGAAAAATATATGGGAGGAAAACCAAAAAAAGATAATGACTTTTTACTTTTTGTTCCAAAAACTTCAAAAGGAATAACTCCTTTAGGCCAAAAACTATTTCAACAATCCATAGAAAGCTATGTTTACTGTATTTTAGGTGCTCAAGCGAGAACCAGATGGAGTATCATAGACCAAGGAGCAAAAAGCACACAAACACAAGATGTTTTTTTAAAACTTGTGAAAGATACAATAGCACAAGATGATACAACTGTGGCCATTTCAAATATGAGAACGGCTATTAGCAATACTAACGTTATTTTAAATTTCGCCATTTCACCGGGTTTAATTTTAATACCATCAGATATGAGGATTCTTATTAATCCAGTAAGCGGCTTTAACAACATTCTTACTCTTGCAACAGAGAAAATGACATTTGGTAATAATGTAAATATTAACAAGGTCAAAAGTAAACCACAGCGAAACGTAGTTGAGCGTAGTGAACCACAATTAGAATATCCGCTAGAGTCGCAAAAGATTTCAGTTGGTCCGCAGGTCAAAAGCAGAATAACCAACATGGGAGACCACAGCCAACCAAAGTCAGAAGTGGTGTTACCATTAGTTTTTGGAGTCTCACTTACTGGTGTCTTTTTAGTCTTCAAAAAGTTTTTTTAAAACATTTTGTGATCTTTCACTTTTTGGAAGAGTGATTGTATTAGCAAGATCTGTCATCTCACACTCAATGAGTATGAAATGGATAACAACCTTCATGTTTGGAAATGATCCAACTTTTTCTTCTAGCTGGTCAAATCTTTCTTCTATATCACTCATTATTGTGTTTCCATTTGGTAAAGAAATATTTGGAAACATTTCACTTATTTTTTTGTTGTAAAGCATCATTCTTTTTGAGATTTTCTCCTTTTTTAAACTTTTCTTAACTTCGCGATGACAATACGAAAAGATCGGATCGAAAACTAAGCCGCATTTTACACAAGTTGGAAAACCATCAATTTCATTTTTTTTATGATTACAATGATCAAAGTCAAATTTGGATTCGTAATTTTTGAACTCATCTTTTTCTGTCATATTAATCTGTTTCATTAAAACAGAAAACTTGGTAATAACTTTGTTATTCATCCTTTTATTATAGTGTTTTTCTAGCTATACAGCAAATTACAGCTAGCTCACAAGCAAATTACAGCTAGCTCACAAGCAAATTACAGCTAGCTCACAAGCAAATTACAGCTAGCTCACAAGCAAATTACAGCTTGCTATACAGCAAATTACAGCTAGCTCACAGGCAAATTACAGCTAGCTCACAAGCAAATTACAGCTAGCTATACAGCAAATTACAGCTAGCTATACAGCAAATTACAGCTAGCTATACAGCAAATTACAGCTAGCTATACAGCTAGTTGTTAAGCAAATTTAAACAAAATGTAAGCTAGTTTGAGCTAGCTATTAAGCTAGTTGTTAAGCAAATTTAAACAAAATGTAAGCTAGTTTGAGCAAAGTACAGCAAAACACAACTTATTTTGTTCACTAATAAATGAGCACAGAAGAACAAACTATCACAAAAACTAATACAGAAGAAAGAGTTAAAAACCCAAAAAGAGTAGCGCAAGGAAAAAAGCTTGCTGAAATAAGTAAAGCAGCTAAAGCGCGCAAACGAGCTGAACAACAAAATGAAGACGAACAGACCAACGGAAGTGAAAACGGTTTTCCACAACTCCCTAGCTTAACAACTTCCATTTCGCTAGTTGGTGTTGTAACAGGAGTAATAGGAACATACATTGCCTGGAAAAATTTTAAACAGGAAGAAGTTAATTTAACAACACCATCAACACCATTATCTCCAAGCAAACCTAAACCTTTACCAAAACCAGCATCAAATCCAACAGAGATAAAATATAATAACCTTGATAATGATGATATTTAGATTGTCTTTGACTTGACTTCGTCTTCAACTTGACTCACTTTGTTCGGTTATAAAAACTAACCTTTTTTGCAAAAAAAAGTTGTTTTTTTTCACTAATAAATGAACAAGGAAAGACAAACTAAGTTAAAACCTGGTTATAAACGACTTCAAAAAAGTGAAATAACCGGCGAACGAACAAGACATGTAACAACATTCAATCCAAACAAAGCCAACCCTGGTGAAGAAATTTACATTCAAATCCCAAAACTTAAACCAGGAACAACCCTTGTCCCCGACAAAATGTTTTTAGTATTTGACTTTAAAAATGCAAATGCCAAATCATGGTTCAACAACAATCTTGCAAAGCAACTTCAGAAACAACTAAAAGTAAAATTTGCAGGTGAAATTATATATGATAACACAGGAGAAAGTGTACTTAGAACTTACGAAGATCTGTGGTTAAACAGCGATGCTCGTGCAAATATGTTGGAAGATGGCATTGGGACCGAAAACCAGCGTAAGGTTATTTTAAAGTCTGACGATGCTTCATCTGATGCATACGCATCAGTTTACGGACCCAAGCAGAGAATTCAACTAGGAAAAATCCTTATGGATCATGGTTTATATGCTCCTTACAACATGTCGAACGACTTACAGTATATCATTACACTTCCACAAGCTAGCGAAATTATGCTGGCGCAAAACAACCAAGCAGTGGAAGGATACAGTTTAGAAAACATGGAACTGGAATTCGAAACCATTACCAATTCCGATCTTATGCGTGAGGTAGAAAGCGGTTACAACGCTGGAAGATCTCTTAGCTTCGAACACGCTACCCTTTTCAAAACAGCTAATTGGGGTAAAACAACCACACTTGTTAATGAAACCATCAACCTCCCACGAAAAAGTATGAAAGCTGTCGTAATGTTTTTTACAAAGAAAACCCGTGGAGGAAGTGAAGAGTATGTTTACCCAAACATTGAAAATGTGAAGGTAACCATCGAAGGCATTCCCAATAGCGTTTACTCACAGGGAATAGTTAAAAGAAGATTATTTGAAGAGGCAGAAAGACTTTTCAAACAAGATACCAATACCAGTGCTGTTACCGCAAGTAGCTTTTTCACCGGTAACAAGTTCGCCCTGGTGGTTGATCTTAGATCTATTGATGACAATGAATTATACGGTCATGGTACAAAACTTTTATCAACACAATCCGGAATCATGCTGGAAATCACAAAGAAAGCAACAACAGTAGACCTCAACTGTCATATTTTCGCTCTTTCAGATGGAGTTTTAAAGGTACAAGCCGGTGAGTTCCAAGGTGTAAGTTACTAACCGTCTTTGCTTTGCAAAACATACGTAAATTAATAAATGAAACCCTTTAATATGATAATAGTTGGAATGACAGGTTGTGGGAAAACACATTACTTACTTAAAATGTTAGAAGAAAACTATAAAAAAAACATTGAAAACATTTTTTTAATCTGTCCTACATTTGAATGGAACAAAACTTATTTGGACTGGTACCATTTAAACGATCCAAATTTCTTTGTATTGCCCTGTAGTCAGGACCAAACGGAAGACTATCTAAAATTCGTTGTTGACTACTGTAAAGGTATTTCATCACTAATTATTCTTGATGATTGCGCTGCTGGTCAGTCGGTAAAAAACCGAACCAGTGAACTAGTCAATCTCGGATTTGGGGCAAGACATATGAACATTAGTACTATAGTAATTACCCAACAACTTACAAGTATTGCCAAACCATACCGTGAAAACATATCCAAACTAGTTTCATTTTACAATCCAAACAGAAAAGATATGCAAGTTATTCTAGATGATTACTTATATATTAGTAAGGATGAAGAAAAAAGCATAAAAGAAAAACTAAAAAATACTAAGCACAGCCGTCTTGAAATTAATTTAATACATCCTTACAATCATGAAATAGTAACAAGTTAAATTTGAACTACAAAAATCATATGTTAAAAAAAAAAACATATGATTTTTTTTTTTAAAAAAATGAGTCTTTTAAGAATTTTTATGGGAAAAAACAATGAAAAAGAAACCATTGTTAAATTTGATGAACCCTTAGTTATTGAAAACAATACAATGACTGTAAAGTGTGCAAGTGTGTTTTGGGATTTCAACAATATTACAGATCCCATTTTCATTGTAAATGGTTCCAAAAAATTATGGTTCAAAACTGGTTATTGGACTGCCAACATGATTGTTGAAAAACTAAAGGAAGTAAATGCAAAAGCAGAGCTAGTGCATTATTCACAAAAAATTAAAATTACTCCAACAGAAATCCTCTCCCTAGAAAAACTGGCTCCAATACTTGGATTTTCTAAAACACGAATGATTATTCCAAAAGGAAGCAGCTGGGTTTCTAACACATCTGTTAATGTTAACCTTGGTTTAAAACATATTAACATTAAGTGCAATGCTGTCAACAAAAACAAAACATCATTTCAAGGTCAACGGGATGGATCCATCGCAATTCTTCCAATTACAACAACACAATCCTTAAAGGGAACCGTAACACACTATAACAACATTAATAGTAAAACCAAATTAAACGATGGTATTTACAACGAACTAAAGTTTTCAACAAGTCATGAGATTGGTGATATATTATTAGAAATAATGATAAAATAAAATAATGGCATTAAATTATGGTTTTGAAAAAACAAGTATATTAAGTAATGAAAAAACATTGCTATACACATTAAGATATCCTAAGACAGTGTTAAACACAGCTGTTTACCCAGTTAGACCAAGTTCTCTTGGTTACAAATACATAACGACAAATGGATTAACCACAAAATCAACAATTACCTTTTCAACCCACTCCTTTTCCACTTCAACAGGAAATGACATAAATAGTGGTGTTATTGCTTACTCATTTGAATTCATAGACAAAAAAGGAAACTTCTCGTATTTTTTCATTGAGGATTTAAATGTTAAAAAATTAAAAGTACCAAAAGTTGGAAGCAAATACAATATACTACCTTTAAACAAAACTTATTCATTCTCGGAAATATTAAAAACAAATGACTTATCAGGCTACGCTATGTTTTCGGTATTCATTACACAAAAATCAGGAACGTTATCAGAAGACACCTCCGAACTAGAACTTCTCATATCATTTTAAAAAAAATTTTACCATTTCTCATACTAATAAATGAACACAGAAGAACCCCAAAATTTAGAAGATATACCTAATCCGTCAAATGATAACCTTAGGGACGAGCTAATCCGCTTGTCAGCCGCAAAAGAAATTAAGTATTCAGAAAAGTATATTAAAAAGGCTTCCCAAAGCGCATTAGAAAAAATTAAACAAGACCATCAACGCGAGCAAATGGATAAGGTCAACTCTCAACTAACAGAAAGTCTTATTACAAAGTTTTCCGACTTAATGATGCAGTTAAATATGGTGGAAAAGGATGGAAAACTAAACAAAGAATTATCATCAAACAAACTTCTTTACGACGATGTAAAAACAATGGTAATGAAAGTATCTCCATTCATTCCTATGATTGGATTACTATCCGGCGGACTAATAGTTGCAAAACATATGTGGGACAACACAAATAAAGGTGAACAAGATGAATCTGAGGTACAAAGCGATCAGAGTCCTAGTACAAGTAGCGATAGTGTCAACACTTCTAATCCCGATAGCGGTGGAGTTATTACTGCTTAAAAAGCTATTAATTTCCCATTTTTAAATAAAATGGGAAACTCAAAAAGTAAATCTAAAGACAAAGAAAAACTCAACAAAAACCATAATCTTAGAAAAGGATTTCAGTTTGGCATCAGTTTTGGAAAAGACTCCTTAACAATGGAGGGCAACGTACAAATGGGATGGACACACAAAATAGTTAAGAATTACTCTCGTATTCCTGGGTATACCACTTGTCAACACAATCCGGAATCTCAGAACACATCCCTCGAACCAAATCATCAATCACCATCAGCTCCCCATCAAACTGAGCCTGATCAAAGTGAACACCTCTCATAAACTCTCTAATTTTATTTAAAACTTTCTTATAGTTTTTCTGTGCAAACTTATGTCTTTCCTTTTGTTTTGATAGGTTAACCTTTCTCATGTAACCAGCTATTAAAAGCCCCAAACCTGACATCGCACCCAAAATTAACGGATTAAGAGTAATACACCCTAACACAGTTCCACCAGTACTACCAGATATCAAACCCACTTTAAAAAACATAAGACCAATATCTTTCCTTCCACTTTTCCTATACATCTTTCCATAACATTTAAACAGTCTATGATAATATTTGTATGTTTTTTTAAATCTTTCCATCTGTATTTCACTCAGTTCTTTCGAAAGATGATTAAAATCAAATATTTCACGCATTGGTTTTTATTTCTAAAAAAGGAGAAAAAACTACTATAATAAAAGGATGATAACATATTCACTTAAACAATTACGAAGAATTGGAAAAGAACAAGGAATTAAAAACACATAAAAAATGAACACAGAAACTCTGTGTAAAAAATTAAATATTCCATTTGTTAGCAACATAACTTTTGATGTAAATAACAGAGACAAAATCAGAACTCCTGTTCGTATTATATTTGAACATGAAGATCAAAATGAAAACATAGAATTTCCAAGTATTTACAACGCAGCAAAACATCTTAACATTAATCCAAGCTGTATTCCTTTTTACATCAAAAGAGACACACAGATTATGTACAGAGGAAAAAAATATATGGTTAAACGCAAATAACAATACACTATGATTTCTTATAAGTAAAATCTTATAAGAAATTGAAAAAAATATTATTTTTTTTTTACTATAATAAAAGGGAGAAATGTGGAATCAAAATATTAAAACTTATGTAAAACAACTTCAGTTGAAAAAAGAAAAACAACTGAAGCGTCAAGAAAAACAACTCCGTCAACAACAAGAAAAACAACAACAACAAGAAAAGAAACTTCGTCAACAAGAAAAGAAACATAAAATCCAACAAGAGAAACTTCAACAACAAGAAAAGAAACTCAAGCAAAAGCAACAGGAAAAATTAAACAAAGCATTGGAAAAATCTATTAAAGACTGGAAAAAACAAGAACTTAAGGAATTTAAAAAGAAGCAACACAAAGAAACATTAAAGTGGGAAAAGGAAATCAAACAGGAATCCAAACGCCAGTTTGCACTTAAAGAAGGATCCAAATGGAAAGGTTCCAAAAAACTTGGAAACATCCGGGAAAAGCTTAGTAAAAAGTTGTGGAGCGTACACAACAGTAAAAAATCAATTCAAAACATGAATAACAATAGTCATGCTATCCTCGTTTTGGACGCCTTAAGACGAAAGGCCACCAGATGGGCTATTCCAGGAGCCGGTGTTAGGGATCCTACTGTTTTTCTAGATAACACCACCCAATCTGTGTTAAAAATAATTAATGAAACAAAAAGTGTTGGGAAAAAGTAATCTCAGTGCTTACTTGCAAATTAATCAAACAGAATCCTATAACAGAAGAGACTGTTATTACAACAGCCTATTTTAGAAGCTATACCCACTCCATAATCTCTAAAGAGGAAGCAAGAACAGAGTATGAACGGATGAAAGCAAAAATGTTAGAGTCACTTGCTACTCACCAAAGGAACGGAAGTGGATGGAGGCTTCACTCGGTAGATCTTCTTGAAATTTTCATTGTAAAATACAAGCCAATGAGGGGGAATAGTTATAAACCATTACCTCCGTTTATCCAAAAAAGAGTGGCAATAACCAACATTAAAAATGATGATGATATGTGTTTTAAGTGGGCAGTAACAAGAGCCTTAAATCCAGTTGGGGAAAACGGAGAAAGAGTAACAAAAGACTTAAAATTACAAGCAGAAAAATTAAACTGGGAAGGGGTAAAGTTCCCAACAGAGATTAAGAATATTTCTAAGTTTGAAAAACAAAATGAACTTAGTATAAATGTTCTTAGTTTTGATGATGAAACCAAAAAAGTGTTTCCCTTAAAAATTAGTAAAGAAAATTATAAAACTGTTGTTACACTGTTCATTTACGATCAACATTACAGCGTTGTAAAAAACATAAGTAGACTTATTGGTCAACAAATTAGTAAGCACAAAGAGCCAAAACATATTTGTGTGCGATGTTTTAACAGCTTTGGTAGTAATGATCTTTTAACCAAACATACAGAGGTCTGCATTACACACGCTGCTCAAAACCATATATACCCACAAGAAGGATCAAAAGTATTCTTTAAACAACACCAAAAGACTACTGACATACCATTTTTTATTTACGCTGACTTTGAGTCATTCATTCAACCTATTGACACCGTCCAAAAAGATGACAAAAAAAGTCATACCACCGCATACCAAAAACACCAACCCAGCGGATTTTGTTACACAGTTAAATGTATAGATGAGAAGGTATACAAACCTAAAACTGTGTTATACACAGCAAAGACGGAAGGAGAGGATATAGGTAAAATGTTTGTAGAAAGCGTAGAGAAGGAGATGAAAGCAATATACGAAATAACTAAGGTAAACAAACCCATCAAAATGTGTATGGAAGAGGAAGATGCTTTTCAAGCAGCCAAGCATTGTTATACATGCAAAAAAGAGTTGGGCGAGGATCGGGTAAGAGACCATTGCCATTTAACAGGTAAGTACCGAGGTGCTGCCCATAACTTATGTAATTTAAGAATGAAGAAACCAACATTCATTCCCGTCCTATTTCATAATTTAGAGGGGTATGACTCCCATCTGTTCATTAAGAGTTTAGGTCTTTCGGAAGGAAAAATAGACTGTATCCCTAAAACTGACGAAAAGTATATAAGTTTTAGTAAAAAAGTGGTAATGGAATCTGGAACTAACAAAAAAGGAAAACCCTGGGAAATTAAGTGCGAGTTAAGGTTTTTAGATTCCCTAAAGTTTACATTAAGTTCGTTAGATAACTTAGTTAAAAACTTAAAACCAGACCAGTTTAAATCTGTAGAATATGGTTTTAGCGAATACGCCGAAGAGCAAATAGTACTACTTAAGAAAAAGGGTGTATTTCCCTATGAGTTTATGTCCGGATTTGATAAGTTAAGTCATTCTAGTTTACCAACCCAAGACCAGTTTTACTCTAAGTTAAACAATACCTATATTTCAGATGAGGATTACAAGCACGCTCAAAATGTTTGGACTACCTTTGGTTGCAAAACCATGAGGGATTACCATAATTTGTACCTAAAAACCGATGTCCTATTGCTAGCTGACGTAATGGAAAGCTTTAGGATGGTATGTAAGAAAAACTATGGGTTAGACCCTCTATGGTATTATACAAGCCCAGGACTAGCTTGGGATGCGGCTCTTAAACTAACTGGGGTGGAACTGGATTTGCTAACAGATCCAGATATGTACTTAATGGTGGAAAAGGGAATTCGTGGTGGTATTAGCACCATCATGAAAAGGTATGCCAAGGCGAACAATAAGTACATAGTGGAGTACGATCCTAATTACGAAGGTGTTTACATCATATATTTGGATGCTAACAACCTGTATGGTTGGGCAATGTCTGAACCGTTACCGGTAAGAGACTTTAAGTGGATGACTGAGGGGGAACTAGAAATTTGGGAAGAATATCCATGTATTTTGGAGGTAGATTTAGAATACCCGGAAAGTTTACATAAATTACATAATGAGTATCCATTAGCTGCCGAACGGGTAACAGTAAACAAAGTAGAAAAACTTATTCCCAATTTGTATAACAAGGAAAAGTATGTTATCCACCACAAAGCTTTAAAGCAATGTTTAAAACTAGGATTAAAGCTAACCAATATTCATCGGGGGATTACATTTGTGGAGGAGCCTTGGTTAAAAGAGTATATTAAGTTAAATACTGACTTACGTACAAAAGCCACTTCAGACTTTGAAAAGGACTTTTTTAAGTTAATGAACAACTCTGTTTTCGGTAAGACCATGGAAAATGTTAGGAACCGGATGGATGTAAGGTTAGTAACCAACGAAGACCAGCTAGAAAAACTAGTTGAGAAACCTAACTTTAACGGAGTTAACATTTTTTCGGAAAATCTAGTTGCTGTCCACATGCAGAAAACAACGGTTAAGCTCAACAAACCCATCTACTTAGGAATGAGTATTTTAGACGTCAGTAAAACTCTTATGTACGACTTTCATTATGAGTACATTAAACCTAAGTATGGACCCAAGGCGAGTTTGTTATTTAGGGATACGGATTCCCTATGCTATGAGATTAGAACTGAAGATTTCTTTAAGGATATTTCCAAGGATGTCGAAACCAAGTTTGACACCAGTAACTTTCCTAAAAGACACCCCAGCGGAATCCCAACCGGACTTAACAAGAAGGTAATTGGGATGATGAAAAGTGAAACGGCGGAAAAACAAATTTCAGAATTTGTTGGTTTAAGGAGTAAGCTATACGCTTACAAGATGGCCGAAACGGTTGAAAAAGAGGAAAAGAAGTGTAAGGGTGTTAAGAAGGGTGTTGTTAAGAATGAGATCACCTTTAAGGATTATAAGGATTGTCTATTTACCAAGAAGAACGTGCTAAAAGGTATGAATACGTTCAGGAGTAGACAGCATGAGATTTACACGGAGCATATTAATAAGATAGCTCTTAGTGCTAATGACGACAAAAGAATCATTGGCAAAGATGGGGTCAGCACATTAGCCATTGGTCATTACAATATTAACAAAGCGGGGTAGTTAGTGAAACCAGGATGAACCGGTAAGGGATGGGGTGGAATGGGTTGGGATGGGGTTGGATGGGGTTGGGGTTGGTAAAAACCAAACAAGTGAAAACAAAGGGTGGAAGGAGGGAGTGGCCAAACACCCCGGGGAAAATCCATATCTTAATGGGATATGGATTTCAAATTAACGGTTGTGCTAAAATGAAAGCGGGAATCCTGGGTGAGATAGCCGAGCAAGTGGGAGGTAAGTGAAAGGTGAAAATTTTTGGGTGGATTGGATGGCGAATTGAGCGTTAGCGAAAATGAGCTCGAAACCCCACTTCCCTACTACTTACGTTTAGTTACGATCTCTTGTCTGGCCTTAGTTTGGTTTTGTAAGAAACGCCGATCGACGAATACTTGTCTCGAAATACAACTCTACGGCCCTCTGAGTGTAATCAAATATTATCAAAAATATGACAATAAATACTTACTAAATCATCTTTGCTCTCACGAAAAACATAAATTGAGTAATTTACTGCAAGGATTGCTAAGATATCGATGGATTGCTTCACTTGTTGAATTTCGTGACCCGAAAAATGGCCTCGAGGGTGCATTGTGAGCGCGCAAGGCATTAGCTGGACACTCATCCTTTAAAGATTTATGTATATATAAGATAAACAACGTCACAGTTTTGAAACTACTTCTTACCTCGTATAAACTGGTCAATGATAGAAACTGTTCCAAGAAGAAAAGATTTGCAAAGTAATAATTAATACTTTTCAAAAATCAAAACAGCCATCGAGATGTCCACGAAAACAACTCGACTACTTCTCGAATATCTGGCGATCAATGGCGATCGTCTCGACCATATGGCGATGGTGAACGATCGTGTCGAATATCTGGCGATAGCTGTCGAGTATGACGTAAGTGCGGTATTCAACCAAGATTTCGCCGACATAGTGGCTCCCGCAGACAGGTCAGCGGTAGTCACAAAACCGGAACTCCTTTCACCCTCAAATTAAATTTACCCATGAGGAATTTATTGAACATAGCGACATGCATTTTCTCGACATTACCTGTAAAAAAAACTCAACTGGCACCACTATATTTATCGCAAATCAACACACACCGGCCAATATGTCCACTTATCCAGTTTCATCCCTATAGAGCGTTTTCACTCACGTGATCGGTGGCCCCATTGGGGTGGTGAAACAATACGAAATATTTGAATAAGAAAGAGCTAATTCCCATACCGTACACCAATATGGCCGCCATTTCATTGTTTTGGTACACCAATATTGCCGCCGTGACGTCAGATGAAAACGCTCTATAGGTGCAGGAAAACTGCTTGGCTTAGAGCCGCGCCTTGTGATTCGCGCGCATAAAACATGCAACACTTATGATTTACTCCACAATGGGCTTAAAATCATCGCCAAATTTGCTTCTTGGAACGGTTTTCGCCGTCACTTGGTCAATAAACTAATCCAAACGTTTATGCCAACAACCAACGTTAATATCACGGACAACGACAATTACGACAACACTGACCAACAAAAATCTGGATCCATCTTCCTTTTATTGGGAAGAGAGGAACTAATCTAATTCTCGCCTGCACCACAAAAATATCACGACTCCTAAAAGACCGTGCTAAAGTTATCACATTTTGGGACACCTTTAACTCGAGCGCCTTCTAATTATCCTTAAAAGACCGGACTCCCAAAGAACAACAAAGCTCTGTAGTATACAAGCTTACTTGCCCTGGGTGCCATGCCTCCTATATTGTAAAAACGTACCGTTGCCTGATTACCATTATTAAAGAACGCGCCCACGAGAACGGCTCTGAAATTCATAAATCACATTACCTCTTGTGAACGGTTTCAATGTTTAAATAATTTGTTAAATTTGCCTTCTAACTTAATCCTTAATCTTAACGAGCCTACCATTTCATCACAACTAATCCTTAACAACTGTGAAATAATAGACAAAGCTATACAGTGGTTATTGCTACTCTTTAAAGAACCCCTCTGGATCCATCGGGCGAAACCGTTGCTTAACCGCGGGACAAAAGCTTCTAAGGAACTTGTCATCTTTAAATAATTATCATGTACAGCATAATTATGTATGACATCATCATTTAGTTATTATCTTGTATACAGCAGATCGCGTTGCACCAATATCATTCCTGATGGTAATGTTAACGCTTTTAGGAGTGTCCATTGTTTTGTAGTTTAATAATTTACTCAGTGGTAACCGTAATTTAAGTGTACATTCATTTGGTAAAAAGCCAATCAGTTGCTTTATCGGGAAGAGCAATAAAATAGTAAAATGATGTGAGGTAAGGCTACATAAGTGCATATAGATTAGAATGGCGGCAAAGTTTATTTGTTTCCTTTGATTAGCAAAATAGTACATATACTCACATTGGGATGACAAGTTTTTTCCCATACATTTTCTTTGCCACTGAGATTCGTTTATATTCGAACTATTTGCTTTCCATCCACACCAGTTTTCTTCAAAATCACAAGAATTCGGAACTGAAAGCAGTAATCAAAATGTATACTGTTTTAGTACAACAAAGAACAACATTGCAGAACGACTGCCCACGATAACCAAACAAAATATTAATTTTGTAGCAGTGTGAGCAAAATGAATTTGCTAACTTAGATTTGGAATAAATATTACTATTACTCTGTTACAAATAATGTTTTGATTAGTTTTCCAACTTTTTGCTAATAACATAAAAATTCAGGAATTAAGATTTTGCCGCCAAGAGGTTAAAATCAAACCAAAAAAAGCGGTTGCTATGTCCAATTTTAATAATCTGCGACAGATTACGTACTAAAGCACATACAATAGTTTTGACTCATATCTTAAGACTGATGTTTAATTAAACAACTCTTTTCTTTACCTTTAAAACTCATTTTTAATTTTTCTCAAACTCATTAATAATTTATGAACCAAAAACAAAATAAATTAATGTTTAATCAGTGCTTTGAAATCGGAGAAAAAGGACTAGTACTTTGAAATAATGCAAAATACGTTTTCAAAGTCTTGCGACTTTGAAATAAGGCAAATTATATTACGTTTCAGATGTTTCTTCGGAGTTTTGAATTTGAGAAGTCAGTTCAAATACTCTACGTCGGATTTTACCGGGATAACAAACCCCTCGTGCATTAAAAAGGCTCGCCTTTGGTTCGCCTTTCAAAAAGCACTCGGACTTTGAAATCCCGGTAAAGTCCTCCGTCTCGTATTTGAACTATTACATAAGGAAAATACAAAAAACCTCTACCGTATCGATGGTTGTATGCCTGACAAAACTTATTGTTAAAAAAATACTAAAAAAAGATAGAATTTTATGGAAGAATACTAACAAAAACAAAATTTTATTTAAAATTGTCATCTCAATTAGCAATTGAAAAAGAGTAAATGCGCCCTAGGATTTTTAAACTAGATAAAATACTGGCGCCCATGTACTTCGAAACCTTACTTAAATAAAAACAAAAATATTTAAATATCTGAAAGGCTTGGTCGGTCGAATTAGCTAAATACTTAAATTAATTATGCGGCGTATTTCATGTTTGTATTGGAAGCAGTGATTCACTATATTCGCAAAAAATGTAAACGATATCTTCACCAAATTTCATAGCAATAATAGCTAGGGTTTTATGTAAAAATAAACTTGTGTTATTGCACTGGTGCTCTGTTAGAGACTTTAAGGTGAGAAAACCCGTTTTTCGTTTCACTAAGCAAATTACACGCGTCATTTCGACGTCTCACTACTAAAGTAAACGATATGTTCTTTTTAAGCACAGTCATCATAGAGTAATGTTGAAACAACTTTACTTTAATAACGATGATTTATATATATATATATATATATATATATATATATATATATATATATATATATATATATATATATATATAATTAAATAAACTTCTTTCTCACTAACGCCCGTTTAGGGTTAAACACCGGAATCGCAAAAAAGTCCTCTATATCCCGGCATATTTTAAATGCCTGACCATCCAATCTGTCCTACATTATTTCTGATCGCAACCGTCGTCTATATCATTTTCGATTACTTTTTTTCTCATTCTTCCTTCGATTTCCATCACCATTATCAATTTTAACTGGGTCATATTGCAAAGCCAAGCACGTATGGACAAGTATACGATGAGTTAAATTAGGAAAGCTCAATTAGGAAAACCGGAAAGAAGCTTAAGCCAGCTCAAAACATCTTCTACTAAATTTTTAAGAGTACATTACTCGCATGGGTAATGATAACGTTTGTTCAAAGTAAGGCTTTAAATACCTCCCAAGTAAAATTATTTCCCTCGTTTACCAGGTTAGTCCTAACTCTGACCATAATTCCTGCTCGAATTCTAACTCACAACCTTAACACTAACTTGTACGCACACCCTTCCCATTATCGGTTTACTATATTCAGTACCTTGTTCCTTCACTTCCATGCGAACCCTATTAAAGCTACAATTCAGCTGAGAACGCAACACGCGTACTTGCATGTGATTAGCGTGATGCGTTGGTAACATTAAAATGTATTCGATGCTAATTAAAAGCCTTAGTTAGAATGAGAAATTTTAATCAAAGCCAAGCGGTTATAGTTTGTTGCTTGTTTTGTAAAGTGGATATAAAATCATAGTACATGCAATTAATAAGATTTTGCCATTAGTATATAAATCAAATTGTTTACAAGTTTGTTCCGTGCAAGCAAATATAAGATATAAGTATCAACTGCTAAACTGGAGGTTCTACTTGGCTGCTTAGTAGAGAAATAAAATAAATTTCAAAGTAATTGTTGCAAGACAAATTTTACGAACCATCCGTATACGATTCGTGTCCGTGTTACGATTATTAGATTATAGCAACTTGTCTCGTACCATTGCTACCATGCTATACCATATTGCATTTGCACAGCACACTTATTAAACGGTACAAGGGTTTGTGCAACCTTTCTTGTAAGAATTATATAAATTATGGTGAGTTATATTTTACTTCTCTAGTTTCTATTTCTAGCAATGAAAATATACCATATAGAAAATATATGAAAATATTATATATATATATATATATATATATATATATATATATATATATATATATATATATATATATATATATATAACAGCTATACCATGAGCTCGAGTAGTATATGAGCTCATAGCGAACGAGGCGCTTCGCCGAGTTGGCTATTAGTTCGTATACAACGAGAGCGAATGGTATAACTGTTTTATTATATAGCCAAGCACTGTACAAGAGACAAAATTACAGCGAAATCGGTTTGAAACAACAAACTTCCGGCATAGGCACCTAATACTTCCGCCATGCGTAATGATGCATTCACATAGAGTTTCTCGCTGAGCTGTTCGGTAAACAGCTTCGAAATGTTGTATAAATGTTGCTCGAGAGGCAAAAAATGTGTTAAGGAGATCAACAAAAAAGATTAAAAGGACCTTTATGAAGTCAAAAGGTGGGTCAGTTGTTTATATTATCGACGTTGCTGTCGTGAAAAAGGTTTTGATTTAATGTAAAAATGAAGCTGAAACACCTTCGGCAGTGAAACTAAATTACTTAGTTGGTTGTTTTTGAAAAAGAACATGCTTTTTACTACTCCAAATCCTTATCTGAATAAAAAAAGTCTCTTTACTGGTAATCTCCTACGAAATGTGTGTTGTAAGCTTGATTTTAACCGTGAGTTTCTATGTTTGGCAACAAATTAATATCAACCCGTTAATTTAGTCGGGTTTTTGAAGTAAAAAGACGTAATTTTTAGGCGAATTTTACCATTTAACATGCTAAATTGTGTATCTGTTAATGTAATTTTACACAATGTTGTTTTTTTATACATTGGTTTGAGGGTGTTGATGTTTTTCTGTATAAAAATCCGTCAATTGCAACTCTTTTCGGCAGTTTAAAAAAGCATGCCGCCATGTTGTTTTTCCTCTACTAGTACGATATGAGCTGATAGCCTGGTAGTAGGGTACCAATCAGATTACGCAAAAGCTCATATCCGATAGCATGCTATATTATAAATATATATATATATATTTCTAAAATTCATTAATAATTCATGAGGAAAACACAAAGAAAGATCATGAGCGTATCGGATCTATATATGTGACATAGACTCGCTCTAAGTTTCTCGCTGGCTTTTAACGGCTGAGATAAGCTTAATTTTCAAAATTACTACGCCAATGAACGTATGAAGTGATTCTTTTTAGAAGCCATTTAAAAACCTTGCAGTACGGGCTTTACCGGCTCTAAAACACTCGGCTATCGCCTCGTGTTTTATATCCGATAAAGCCCTCCTGCGCGGTTTATAAATATTACATATTTATATTTTTAAATGGCTTCTAAAAGTTTCTCGCTGTTTTTTAACGGCTGAGATAAGCTTAATTTTCAAAATTACTACGCCAATGAACGTATGAAGTGATTCTTTTTAGAAGCCATTTAAAAATATAAATATGTAATATTTATAAACCGCGCAGGAGGGCTTTATCGGATATAAAACACGAGGCGATAGCCGAGTGTTTTAGAGCCGGTAAAGCCCGTACTGCAAGGTTTTTAAATGGCTTCTAAAAAGAATCACTTCATACGTTCATTGGCGTAGTAATTTTGAAAATTAAGCTTATCTCAGCCGTTAAAAAACAGCGAGAAACTTAGAGCGAGTCTATATCACATATATAGATGCGATACGCTCATGATTTTTCTTTGTGGTTTCCTCATGAATTATTCATGAATTTTAGAAATATATATATATGGAGCGTGGATCGCAAGCCCATAAAACAACCTATGAAAGAATATTATTAAATGTATGAGAAGTATGATTTTTTATTTACTCAAAACAAGTCACAAAATTTCGAATGCGCACCGTTTGGCCTTTGTCAAGATAATTTTCCACTCTAAGCTTCTGACATATTCACACTTTATCAACATAGCGCTACATCATGATGCCGTCACTATATTTAAGTTGCATATGTTCCTTTTCCTTAAGTTTGCAATCCGAACAATAGATAATGGCTCAAATGCAATAATTTGAAAGCCAATTTTGGTTTGTTTTTCCGCATTTTGTGCTATAAATAGCAGCTCGACGGTACGCTATTTAAAGTGCATTGGCCACTTGTACAAAAGGAACAAACTTTAGAAATCATCCAGTATATTACGTCCTAGATCTACTTCAAATCAAAGTTTTGTCAAACGTGCATGTTTTTGTAAAACGCTCAGTAAACGATATTATTTGGTTAACAGGAAACTATGGTAGACGGTACTGATTCTTTCTTGACTTATTTAAAAATTCCTTTGAATGCACAGCTAATAAATAAATGTTTCAATTTAACGTGCATTGATTACATCCTCCCTGTTTGTTTAGTTTTCGATAAGTTCAAGTCAATCCAGTGAATGCGTCTTTACTTTCATCATCGCTCTTTTGTCTAATTATCAGAATTTCCTGTTGTTTGAGCAACTGTAAAAGCAGAACGCTTTACACAAAGAAAAGGCTACAGTACCTCTACCTTCCTTTCCACTAAGAGGACGAATTTCTTTCCAATTTTCTTTCAATAAAAATACAATGGCTTATTACTGCAAAAGCAGTAAATCAATAAAACAATTGTATATTTGACTGTATCGAGTATAAATATAAAGTTTTTCCAATATTTCAAATGTTCTAAATATCTCTATACACAACGCATACATAATAAATTATTCAGTATGCATGATTGTCTTCACCATGATTGTCTTCACTCTTACCTTTTTTAGTTGCACCTCCTGGTTTTGAGTATACACATAGAAAAATTAAAAAAAACAAGAAATGAGATAAATACTTGGATGAGACTGCGGGCACTTTCCGCCTCCCCTCTCCTTCCCAAATCCAGAAGACCAAAAAAGCTTAGTGTAGGTTAATAAGGACTTCTGCAAACTATTTACAGTATTATTTTTTCTGTACGAGAATTTTGAGTTGTACGAAAGTTATGCATTGAAAAGATCTTTTAATTGGCAATTCAGTAAATAATAGTTCTCGGATGGTCTCCTTGAAAGACTGGAATAAACACCGTTAATACTCTGTAGCTGTAGAGACAGTACACTATGGAACGTGACATAAAAACACAAATAAGTAACTTGGTAATTATTAATTATTGGACGAATCTGAGCAAAATATCATGATTTGTCAGTGGCGAGCTACTAGTTATTGCAGAGCCAAATAACTGGTAGCGAGACACTGACAAATCATGATGTTTTGCCATAGACGAGTTCAATAATTGATTTATCATTCATAAAATAGTTAAAAATGCCTGAAGTTAGATATCGCCTTTCTTCTCTCTGTCTTCGGCATACTAAAATCTTCGTTAAACTTACTTTTGTTGGCAAGAGTCTTGCATTTGATCTCACTAAATCTCCTTTTAACTATTGCTTTTCTGAAATATATTGTCGTTATGGATGCTTCCGAATATTCTCGATTACTTCTTCGATTAGTCCCTCACCGCCTTGTTTACGAAACTTATTTGTAGTCAGCAGCGTTATCGCTAGTGCGCATGCTCATAAAATTATTTGCAGCAGAAAATTATTTGTACTCGCTCATTTTCAGGTGAATTAACCAATCAGAATGCGTGATAGAAACCAAATGAATGGTAATTATTATTGTTCTATATTTTGAATTATAATTTGATACCAAGACAACCCTTGTTCCCAGTCTTTAAGCAGCAAAGTCTTTGCGTAGTCACTTTGAAATGTAGTAACTTTGAAATTGAGGGCTAGGCTTTAAGTGCACTGACCTCGATCCGCGTCTGTGCACACTACCGTTGGAAAATATGCCAAATTTAAATCAAAACATTTACCTGATTCAGTCAAGGTGTTTCTATAAAAAGATACACATCAAACCGCTTGTTGTCCAAATAGTTACTACTGCAAGTTAACGTATTTTTGCTGATATGACTAACCTTGTGGAATGCCTGAGCATGGTTCTACGTAGAAATTTATTTCAGCAATACCAATAAAAAAAGTGAAATCCCGGACTCCACGAACCTCCAGTTTCACCTGAAAAGACACCTTGTTAGAATACACCTAACTGTTACTTGGTAGCAGCATGTTGGAATAGTTTTTGCCCCGATGGAACGCAGAATAAAAGAAATATTAAAATATAATATTACAATTTGATTTGTCTTATATCTAAATGTATTTCTAAGTTATATGCCTTGACTCATGAAGTACTAGTTGAAGTACTACATATCACGTGAAGCTGTATTTTTCTAAAATACATTAAGCTAAATATAGGTTAGTTACCGAATCCGAGGTCACTAACCTATATTTAGTTCAAGATCATAGAGGTTGCCTAAGAAAACTGAGATAGCTGAGTTCGTTATCACAGAGGTTGTCTGAAAAACACTTCAGTCGCGATGATAAATGTGATCCGACTAAGACAATTTTTTTTTATCTCTGACCCAAGAACCTTTAAAACTGTTTGTATTAAATGTCATTCATGCCGTCTGGTTAACACGGTCGCCTCTAACACGTGTTGCTACTAATCATGTTAATTTAACTTGATTATCTATTGGGTGCTTAATGTTCCTTTACTGTTTCTGGGTTCATTATTGGAGGTTTTGCCTCTGTGGGTATTCCCTGCCATTGTCTTTGTATATGTCTGTTTTAGAGTACTTGTGTATTTTAGTTTCAGTCTTGGTATTATTTTGTACTGGCGAAGCTTATAAATATATAAAATATAAATATAAAAATACGTTATCACATTCAAGACAATTGATTAACCTCTATTGTCCTAACCACGCATAAATCAAGTTCATTGCCCCGGGATAATATATATTAGCCCGGGGCATTAACTTGATTATTGCGTGGTTGGGAGTAATTATTATACATAAACAACCGCGGTACATCAAAGAAAACCAAGGTGATCATGAACAAAGTAAGAGTTAATTACCGAGAACCGAGGCTTTTAGTCAAATATAGCCCGAGGGGCCGCAGCCCTCGAGGGGTTTATTTGGATAAAAGCCGAGGTTCGAGATAATTAACTGGCTTATTTAGTAGTTGAGGGGGTTTTCGAAAAATCATTTCAAAAACTCATTAATAATTCACGAGGAAAATTCAAAGGAAATCAGTAGCATGTGCGTGGTTTTATACCTGTAAAACATCTTGACGACAGAAAGAATACTAATGAACATACAATTTTAAATAAAGAATACCAATGAACATACAAGTTTATATAAAGAATACTAATGAACATAACATCCAATAACGAATCGTTTTTGAAGCCATTCAAAACACTCGCATCACGTGTTTTATCAGATCTAAAACACTCGGGCTGCGCCTTCGTGGATTTAAATCTGATAAAACACTCCTGCTCGTGTTTTAAATATTACATAAGTAATAGATAAATCCCGAGAACAAGGGATGTATGCTACATAAAGACCCGAGGACGCGCACGACTTAATTTATTATTGAGGATGTTTTCTAACAAAGTTTTGTCTTTTTTTTCCACCTTGGACAAAGATTTTCCTTGTTTTTTTTCTTCATTTCGTTTCTAATTATTATTCAATGGCTTTATGCGATATAAAGCCCTCGAAAGAACAAGAAGACTCAATAATAAATTAATTACTATATATTGCCCTATTGTCCAGGGTAATATGTAGATATTGTCCTGTTGACCAGGGCAATATCTATATACATAGTCTTGAATTTTTAATTATAGTTTCTCTTGGGATATATCGTAGATACAGCTCTAGAAAGAACAAAGAAAACCGACTCAACTATTAAATAATTGGAGGTAAGTAATTGGAAGAGTGCTGTATATAGGTTATAGCACCGATTTTCGGGATATTTGTGATATATATCTCGCGGTAGACCAAAGAAAACCTATTTTTTCGGTTAATAAGTGTTATTAATCCCTTCAAAAGTGTGATGGAGCGCTAAAAATTTGAAGTATCTAATTTAACAGGCATAGGTTTGGGGATCTCTGTGCGCAAATTTTGCCTCCGGACATCCACGAGGATTTCTATAGACTACATGATAATTTTAAATTGTTTTAATGTGTTGAAATCGTCTCAAATTCTAAAAATCGTTCACATTAGTCTATTTCAAAAGTGTAACGTTCTATTTTTTTTCGAGCACTGATCACAGTCGGACAACGTCAAAAAACATAAACTGTTCTGTTTTATAAAAAAATGCAAATATGCCTTGTAATTGTAGTACTAAATTGACTTCCGGCTATTAACAGTACATATGAGGCCAAGTTAAAAGGAGCTTTTAAAAAGGTTCATTAACATTTAGTAATATTGTAGGTCGAGCATATAGGTGAGAAAATTAAATGTAATTTGTTAAATGATTTAATATTTGATTTAACAATCTCTGACGAAAGGCCTTCCCTCGAACCTTACTACATTTCGATTTGTATTTCAACACTGCATGGGCAGAGTTGTGGCTAATTGCTTCAACAAGGATATTTAATTTACATATTCAAATTTATTGTTATTTATACCATAAGTTAAGGTGCACAACTCGAACTAAAGGCAGTTTGAGTTAAAAGTCATCCAAGTAGCCATTTCAAATTTTGTCAATATCGTTCCCAGAGCCTACGTTTCCCACACGGGAAACGAGACACCCTGGGATAATCCGTTTCACATCGATATTTCATTAGCTAATGAACATGGGTACTCTTCTTCTATATAACAAGAATCCTGTGATTGCGTGAACGGATTACCTCAGAGCTTCTCGTTGAAGTTCAACCTTGATTAACCAAAGGTCAAAGAACATATGGAAATAAGCACATGATAATAAACTAAATTCTACAATGTCAACGAACGAAGATGTTCTTCAATAAGGAATTACGGGACTTAACAATTCTCGTTGAGGATACCTAGCATCTACAATCAACTCGACCGACTGTTGGCCTTCTATGCTAATGCTGTGCAAGTAAAAGAGTTCCACTCAATGTTACAAATTGCATGGGCACAATTTGAGTCATGCTGTTCGCAATATTACAGTATAGTTGAGAAAGGAAGTGATCAATACCAAAGGATGAGCGAGCAACACAGGGAGCAAGCTCCCAAGAAAGGGGACTACGGTATAAAACTCGGAGCAATATTTAAACGACGCCATTGTTTATTTTAATGGACAAGGAGCAGAAGATTTTGCTCAGGCTTTCGAGAAAGAGTCGACCTGTTCAGTAAAGTCTGGGGTTAGCAAGCCTGCCTTGTAAAGACAGTGGAGAAGACAGGAATTTCACATGATTTACCAGCAATAAAGATACAGAAATTTCATGGTTCACCACAAGACTTCCCTTATGAAAATTCCACATGTTTTTCACATGTGATCACATGTGGTTCACATGTGATCACATGTTAACAAACGATGCCTCACATGTGATCACATGTGTATTCTTGTTTTCACATGTAAACAAATAATGCTTCACATGTGATCACATGTGATCACATGTGATCACAAGTAAAATGATATCTTCACATGTGCACTAATAATGCTTCACATGTGATCACATGTAATCACAAATGAAAAGATATTTTCACATGTGAATGTGTGTAATAATGTGAATTGTGCTGTCACATATATGAGAGCTACATATTCCTATGTTTAAATTTAACCAAACTTGATTGTACATTTTCAAAACTTCAACGTTGTCCTGGCTTTGTTTTATGCTGCAGTATGAAAATATATAATGTTATCAAAGTTGCAAGAACCTAGCTCAAAATGCAATATGCCATAAGAAGACACAATCAAAAAGTCAATTATCTGACTAATAATTTATATTCACATACATGTATGTCAAAATCTACCAATAAAATTTACATGTGAATAATTATTTAAAATGTACAAGCCAATAAAAATGTGATGTGATAAAACGTACGTGGCTCACTTTTGTGCCCATATCAAACTTATTGGGACATTTGGTCAGGTCGTATTACAAGGGTGATAAATAGCAACTTCCGGTCGTCGAAAAGACGCAAATTTTCGTTGTTTCTGGTCTTTGTGGAAAATAAGAAAAGCAAATGCTCCGATGTACCTTCGGAATATGAAATAACGATACATAACTTTCTTAACAAATGCTTGTTGGCCGGATTTGAATAAAAATGTGACTCGGGATTTCGAATGTTTTTGTGCAAGATATTTAAACTACCGTACTTTGTTTACAGTGCGCGCGCCGGACAAGCTTGGAGTCTGGGCTAATAACTCGTTTGCGCATGCGTGTATTAAATTTGTACCGCCAAAATTGAAATCTTCGGTAGATTTCCCGCATTTTGATATGCAAATTGTCCGAGTTTGATAAATTTAAACCTCGGGAATATGCACTTGAATAATGAAATTTTGTTACTGCTTTTTATTATTGTGCGTCTGTGTTAACGCTGTTGAGGATCAGTATTCGTATGACTCCACGGCTGATGGTTCGGGAGCTGGATATCCCTCGTTCGATGTTGATATAAACAAGTAAGTTCATTGTTTCTTTTATAATTTTATAATTGAGATTCTTTGAATTTTACGTGATAATGTACATAATTAATAATGCTCTGGCTTATTAGCTATGCCTATATATTTTATAGTTACCTGATATACACGATTACTAAAGAGTTTGACAAAGAGAAGGTGGACGAATTATGCGGTAAACCTCTCCTGTTTATTATTGTTGATAAAATATTGCGTGAATGCAATGTTCTAGGAGTCGACATAAATGCTCGAATCCTTGGGGTATTTAGAAAAAAAATTTACACCCAAAAAACAGCCTTAAAGCGAGCGAATAAACGTGGCGGTAAGTGTGCCAAAGCACTTATTGAGCAGTGGAAGACAGATAATTATCATCTCAAAATATTCTACAGTGAAATTCAAGGATACAGGCTAAGGGAAGAATGCGAAAAGGTTAAGGCTGAAAAGAGAAAGCTGGAGAATGAATTTCATTCGGAACGAGCCAAGAGATTGTGTGTGGAAGAAGAGCTTGACAGGTCTTTGGAGGAAAACCAAAGGCAGAAGGATTTTTATAAGAGAAAGTTTAAACAGATAGTACTGAACACTTCTAAGAAGGAAAGGAAAGACAAAACTAGAGGTCTGGATAAGAAAAAAACATTTACCGATTATTCAAAAAGGCACCAAAACCGAATTAAAAAGAAGGCAAAAGAGGAATGTCAAGCTACACTTGCATTCCTTGAAATTTATAATTATGTACCCATTAAAGTTGAAGTCCTTAATGAACAAACAAACAATTATGAAACACTTAATCTTATTGATGAAGACTTTCAAACTCCTCATAGTTCTCCTAAGGAAATTAATGATATAGATAATTTAAATACGTGGTTGTATTTAAAAGATAAGTTTCAAATTTCAAATGAGGCATGGAGGGAGATTTTCAAAACATGGATCTGATATTCCAAATTTATATAATATGGAAAAGTGGGTACAGTTAGTAAATAGTAAATGGAGTTTTGAAACCAACGCCAGGAGATACAGAGGGTATTCAAATAAGTTTTGTAGAGAGTTTAGAGGAAAATATTCGACGGTTGAGAGCTAACCAGGTTATTAATGATAAAGATACAGTTAAAGTAAAGTTAAGTGGGGATGGTACAAATATTGGAAAGAGGTTAACCCTTGAAAATGTCACTTACACAATTTTAAATGAAAATAATGTGGCAATGAGTGAAAAGGGAAACTATGTCTTAGCGATAATTAAAATGAAAGAAGATTATGAGAACTTGAGAATAGCTCTCCAAGATCTTAGAGATGAGATGAAAAATTTAAAAGAAATTACAGTTGATGGTAACACTTATAAGTTGGAATATTTTTTGGGAGGGGACTGGAAATTTTTGGCTACTGTCTGTGGAATAGGGCCTGCAAATCAAGAATATGCTTGCATATGGTGCAAATGTCCAAGGCTCCAGAGGGGGGATATACATAAACAATGGTCTTTAAAGGACCCAGAATTTGGAGGCAGATCTCTGAGTGAAATTGCCACACATGCTAGGTCAAGAAAATTTAATTGCCAACACCCACCACTTTTTTTCTTTTATTGAGCTAGATCATGTTATAATTGAATACTTTGCACCTTTTTCTCAGAATATCTGACAATTTAATAGAGTTACTTATTAGAGAACTTGCACGAAGTGATGCAATTGACAAGAAGAAAGTATTAAATAATGGATTTTCTAGAGAAAAATTCAAACACATGGCTGCATATGAAACATTATTACAGAGCTTAGGAATTTCATTTCACTGGAAGGTGAATCCTGATACAAAAAAATTAGATTACAGAGATCTAACCGGTCCAGAAAAATTAAACTTGTTCCAGCATATTGATATCCCCAAATTATTACCAAATGCAGAAGAAACAGATAAAAAGCAAAATTTGTGGGGAAAATTTATTGAAATAATTAGTGATTTAAAATTGACGTTTACTTCAGCGGAACAGGTTTGTATCATTCAAGAGTAAAGTAATATCATGGTTTTCACTTTTTGATCATCTCTACCAAACAAAGGATTTTACCCCCTACATGCATGCATTGTTTGCTCATGTTCCAGAATTTCTTACTATGCACCAAAATCTTAATTATTTCAATCAGCAAGGCATGGAAAAATACAATGAAACCTCAAGCAAACATTATTTCAGAGCAAGTAATCATAGGGGTATTGAGTCTCTAAAACAAATGTTTCTAAAGAAAAATAGAATACAATTGCTTGAAGCAGCAGGTTATGAAAGAGTGAAAAATAGCTATAAATGTAGGAATTGTAGAAATAATGGCCATACAATAAAAACCTGTACTGCTAAATGTTCCAATTGTGACCACAACAGTTGCTGTGGACATCTTGTTAAAATAGATAGTGGGTGGATTGCATCTTGTCAGCTGGGGTAGTTTAAGTTATCAGAGGTTTTTATATAATTCAGGCATGTCCAAATTATCTTGAGTAGGTATTTTTATTGGAAAGATGTGAGCATTTAATTTTATACTTCTTACATGTATATAACATAATAAAAATATAATGAAATATATTAATTACATATAAATTTGAATATGTTGAAGAGAATTTTACAAAACAAATGTAATGTCACCCCTTTGTTTAAAAATATGGTGACATATATTATGAAATAGTTATATTTTACAAAACAAATGTAATGTTGCCATACTGGAGGGGAACTTACTCGAAATTTTAGGGGCATGATAGAGGAAGTACAGTAATCTGTATACACTATGAATCATGCTTATTGGAATTATGTAATATTGCAAGCTATTATTTAAACTAAAACATTGAATAAAAATAAAACAAGTCTCAAAGTTGTTGGGTATTTCTACCATAATTGTGTCTGTTTCCATCACCCCGAACAAATGTAAAAATTAAATTGTCGGCTTCCTCAATAAATGACTCCACGTATCTCCCCCCCAATAAGTTTAAATTCTTTAATGCCTTGTCTCTCGGTACACCAAAAACAAACAGTACCCTGCACCACAAAACTAAAATCACCGTTTTCGTTCAGAATGCGTTCATCCCACTTGACGCCTAGTACAGGATCCATATCTCTGTTTGAAGAGACTACATAAACAGTTTTCCCTCGCTTAAAAGTAGCTGTTGCCTTTACTTTCTTCAAACCCATTCTGAAATACATCTTTATCTATGGGGATGTCGATTCTGATATCCGGGTTGTCGCGACGAGTCGAGTATAATTTTCGCTTTACATCTCTATACAGTGATTCGTGGAAAGATGTAAGACGCTCTTGTAGCGAATCTTCTGTTGGAATACTCCTCCGTTCTAAACGCGACACAGGTATATTTTCATCATCACATCTTCTCCACTCATCGTACTTCTCGCTGTATCCTTTGAAATGCAATTTTACCATCCCGTCTTCTTTATTCGCATCTACAATTTCAACTTCGTACAGCTTTCTGTCGTTTTGCACCGTATTCAATTTCTTTTTGTCTTTTTTTGCCTCGATAAACTCTTCCGAATACCTCTTAGGTTGTCTCGACTCCCTTTTGGGTCTCGACGCCATTTTGAATTTAGCGCGCGCATTTGTCATATAAGATACTGGGAACCAGCAAAAGCTAATGTCTCGATTTGTGGCGAATAAGTTTGATATGCTGACAATTAATGGACTTTTCCATAAATACCAACATTTAAAATTATCTATAAATTTATAAGAACGTTTCTAATTTTAAGTGCAGAAAATGATACATGGTGGTATTTCTGAGAACAATCCATTGATAGCAAAGAAAATTTGTGAATTGTGAAATACAAAGTTGTTATAATATGGATACTAAAACACATATCAAAACAAGCATCGTTCTACGCTTGATTTGTTGTGACATGTCAGTTTACCAGTTATTTCAACAAAAGAACATAAACAACAATTAACAAGAAATTCTTGCAAACACAATTCAACAAATTTTGCCTGCATCAAGTTGAAGGTACATAATTCGCTTCTAATTAAAGTTAATACATCCAAATAAGCTGTAATAATAGTTCTATAAATAGTTCGTAATATATACGGCCGTATTATAACATGCACACATAGTTCAGATTAATTAATTGTTAATCCCTGTCAAGAATATTGGGCAGTTTGCAAACAAACATTCCTAGTCCACCCTCACAATCAATTAGAGCAAATTTGTCTCTTATTTCACTCAAGTCAACAATCTCTAACGCAGACTCAATTTCAAAAACTTTCCTGATGTGGCTGCACAAATGGCCACACTCGCTGTCAGGATACAGCAAAAGTTGCTTAGTTTTAATACTTCTTGCAAAGGCAATTGACTTGCATTCATCTTCACCACCTTTCACAGCAGTGAAAACTTCAAGTTCAACTGTCCTGTGTTCAATTGCACACCGTCACAATTAAATGAGAGACTTAATGAATTTGGATCAGTAAGCAGTTCTCCATTTGCAATGGATTTATACATCTGACCATCATAAATATCTTCAATGGAATCTGGAGAACGTTTTTCGCGAGAAAAACGATAATCCAAATTCAGACCTGAACCTTGACGTTGAAATAAATCGAGTAATTGTTTCTCCAGAGGAAGGTATATGAAAAAAATACCTTCCTCTAAGAGTTTCTGCTTATCATAATTATTTTCACAAAGTGAACATCGTATGTTATCACATGTCTCAAGCAGTGATTTACAACAAGGGCAAAAAAGTTTAAACTCTAAACCCTCTTTAAAAACATTAAAATACTTATCGAACAAAAACTTGGTCTGTGGCAAACCAGATCCACTTGGTAGAATTAAAGCTAGAAGCCTGAGTAGGTTTCCAACAGCAACTCCAGTCAATTTATTCCCAAGAATAAATGCCATTATAAGAAGAAGACATTGGTCAACAGTCAGTGATGCATTTTCATACAATGGACTGTCCTCATCTGTCTGTTCATTATTTGAATGGTTTTCCTACATATAAACGAAAAGAAAAACAATTTCAAGTGAGAAACAAAACTCTAAAATAAAACAAAGTGAAAGTTATAATATCAGAGTAATTAAGCATTTCAAAATTATCACCATACAGTACATCTCCATATTAATACAAAATTTACATGTACAAAACGTACAATATCCTAACTCGCACTTGATCTAAAACCCCAACAAATGGGAGCTGTTTAAGGTGAATGCAAGATCCTATACAGGGCACTAACATTTACTAACAATTGTTAGGCTTAGCAATTAACATGGCACGATTCACTCGAGTCGTTTCAACTAATTTTGTCAATGATTGTAGCTAGGGGAAGATAGGTGCCATTTGCCACTCTTACACTCAGGCTAGCATCAGACAATTTGATTTATTAAAGAGACTGAGAGTGATAGTTTAAAAGCTGTATAATAATGGTAAGACCACTTTTTGAAGCTCGCTTACAGTACACATAGCCTGTGTACAGCCTGAATATACACTTGGCAATTCAGTCTGTGAAAACTCACACGATAGCTTGTCAGCCCCTTGTTGAGCTTCTCAGATCTGAGAGGTAGGTTCTGAGTGTTCTAATACAATACTCATACAATTCATATTGGTTCATTTGATATCAAATGGCTTGGGATTTGGTCAATCAAAATCTACTTTTCAGATTTGAGAAGCTCAGTGGGGGTCGACAAGCTGTCAAGTGAATTTTCAGACTGAATTACAGTATAATATTATATCCAGGCTGCACACAGACAAGCTTACATATTACTTTTCTCTTGTTATAAAATATAAAAAGATTTCTTTTTTTTATAAAATGATTAAACGACAATGATTAAACATTACCCGTTGGAAAATGGCAGACGTTTTAAAGACCTTGAAAAGGTCTTGAAAAGATCTAGAATATTGTCTAAAAAGGTCTTGAAAAGATCTAGAAAGCGCCTAAAGTAAATGTCTTGCTAAGATCTGCCCCGTGATCCTAATTTGACAGGCCTAAAGACGTTTTCAAGACCTTTTGGGAAATTGGAATGTTAGCTTTATAACGATCTAGAAAGGTCTGGAAAGGTCTTGAAAAGACTAAAAGGTCTTGAAAGGTATTAAAATGTCTTGAAAGGTCTATAATGGTCTGGAAAAGCTTGAAAAGGTCTTGAAAAGTCTTGAAAGCTACAAAAATGGTTGGATCATATGAAAAAAGCAAGAATAAAGCAAGTATGGAAACAAATAATTTACCTCGACTGGGTTTCGAACCCACAATAATACATGCACGGTATCCAATTTCTGAGACTCGAACCCGCGGCTGGCATAAGTAGAGTTTTACTTCCTTAGTCTTACTTGCCCAGTAATTATACTGTCTTATAATACTCATCTTTTTCAAATTCTAAATTATCAATTATATTAAAGACACGTATGACGAATCAAAAAACCAAGTCACGGAACTATCAGAACGTATTTGAATAAGACAATAGTACGTTCTAATAGTTCCGTGACTAATTTTTAAAATGACGCGATCAGACAAAGCATGCGCATTTGAAGACACTCCATTAAACGTTAACGTTACACACGATACCAGTTAAAATTTCCACAGAATGTTAATACTGGACTATGAAAGAAGCGAGTAATATAGATTATATTTATATAAGCAAACATTGCAACGCGACTACCGTACAGTCAGAGAAACCTTACCTCGGAGTGGCACCGATTGTGATTGCGCTTCTTTGTAAATGTTTAAGAGAATGTCAGCAGACTGAGAACTACAGCTTTAAATGCAAGTGCCAGCGCACTTTTCCTTCTTTCTTTAAGACATCCACCAAAGAAGTTCAATTGAATCTCCAAGACTTAATAAGCCAGAATCAACGCGCAAATGATCAACGGATTTACGCACAATATTCAAATATTCAAGTGCAGGCGCCAAAAATGCTATCAGTTGACACTTGACCGAGATTGAATTACTCATTATTGTAGCAAGCATCTCTGACGGGATTTGGAAAAGTTTAACACGTCAATAGTATATTTTATGTAGTCTTTTAAAGTTTATAGATATTATTAGGTTAGTTTTAGATTGCAGATGCGAGAACTGCTACATCATGCCCAAGTCGCAGCTGAACGTCCTTAAATAATTTTCAATCATATTCATAATAATTATGTTTGCAAGAGATTGATTGATAAGTTATCTCTTGGCACCAGCAAACTATTTTATCTATTTCCTGCCAAAGTTCGAGGCTATTTAGGCGGTATTGTTGGGTTAAAATAAATTAATTCGGGGTAGAAGTCAGTGAATGTGGTAAATCAGACAACTGCATGTAAAAAAAAAATAATTCAAAAGTACTTCTCGTCTTCTCACCAGTTTACCGTTTGGCTCATTCTTGGCACCCCAAATTACGGTAAGTTTCGAGTTATTGAGTAGCGAGAGCTATAGTCAATGCATAAAATAAGCTTATATCAATTCTACAGTACAGCGCCACTGCATGGCAACAAAACGGACATGTGGAATTTGTGCATGCATGTAAAGCGCAAATCGTGTGCGCTACAGTAGAAATGAACTATAGTTCTGATTTTTACCTAAATGTGCTAGACCTCGCGGCATATATAGCTAAGACCTTTAAGGCAAAAGACTTTGACAAATCTATCGAATAGATCTACTCAAGACTATTCAAGACTTTTCTTCTAGACATTTCTAGGCAATCGCGGCACAAATGTCTTGCAAGGTCTTGCAAGACCTTTGACAGACTATTGAAGTCATATAGTTGTCTAGGAAAGGTCTAGCAAAGGTCTCTAAGCCCTATTATAGACCTTTTAAAGACCTTCTAAGATCTTTCGTTTTCCCACGGGATTACTAGTTATAGATCAAAATTATATATATATATATATATATATATATATATATATATATATATATATATATATATATATATATATATATATATATAATATATATATATATATATATATATATATATATATAGTTCAATCTACAGACACGGTGTTTCGCTGTACAACAAACAGCTCATCAGTGTAGTTTGGAACAATCTGAATGAATTTCATCAATTACTTATACACATGCGATCGTCGGTGACAACCGCATGTGGGACAGCATCGGTGAAATACATTCAGATAGCGAAATACATTTATATATATATATATAATATATATATATATATATATAATACTCTTGTGGCAAAATTTAGCATATTACAGACCCTGTCACTGGTTTGCCAAGTGTTGAATGCCCAAAGCTTATTTCTACACGCAGGTTATGTGAATTAGAGTAAAACAAAGAAAAAAAGTTCACTTACATGATGTGGATTTTGGTCTTGAGAAGCATCTTCGTCGTGTATATCATCCAATATGTCATCTGCTGAGTCTGAATCATACAATAAAATTACAGAATAAATATTTTGATCATATACACAAATACTTAACGCCTAATGCTCAGGGTTCAGGCAACATCGTCATGAAGGATGGAAGTAGCCATGTTTGGTTTCACAACCACTACATGTATATCTTATAGTAGGAATGAATCAATATTCAATGTTAAAAAATAGCATCGGTACACCACCTGTGTTGGTTGACTCATGGTCAGAAATCATTCCTTCTTGGCAGTCTTGGAAAAGATCATCATCTTCTGAAAACTGTAAATGATAAGAATCATCATGTACAGCATATATACTGTATATATATATATATATATATATATATATATATATAATATATATATATATATATATATATATATATATATATATATATATATATATATATATATATATATTCATACTGTACATACTATTTAAGTGGTAAGCCAACATGCTCATTTGTATATATATATGCTATATATATATATATATACTGTATATATAAATATATATGTATTTCCATATGTTTCTTAATAGTTACTATAAACTTCAAGTAAACGACAAATTTTTTTAATGTAAACATGTTTCGACAAACTTTATGCCATTTTAATTATCATATCATATATATATATATATATATCCACCTGTTAAAATAATTATTCTTTCTTATCTTATACTGAAGATGGCATAATTTTGCCAAAACATGTTTACATTAAAAAAATATGTCGCGTACTTGAAGTTTATATATATATATATATGTATATATATTGATAATAAAGTGTTGCTCCATCCAAGTGACAGACCATACCGGACAAGTAGAGAAAACTCTACTTGGCCCAGCTGGGATTCTAACCTGCAACCTTCAGTTTGCTAGTCCGATGAAATTACTGGCAGAGCTACAACAGGTCAAGTTGGGAGATTCCTTGATTCTCATCAGCACAAGACCACTTTTTGAAGCTCACTTACACATAGCCTGTATACAACCTGAATATACACTTGGCAATTCAGTCTGTGAAAACTCACACGATAGCTTGTCAGCCCCTTGTTGAGCTTCTCAGATCTGAGAGGTAGGTTCTGAGTATTCTAATACAATTAATACTCATACAATTCATATTGGTTCATTTGATATCACAAGGATTACCATAGAACCAATTGTAATTGGAATAAGACAGGGCTTGTGATTCGGTAAATCAGAATCTACTTCTCAGATGGGGGGGGGGGGGGGGGGGGGGGGGGGGGGGGGGGGGGGGGGGGGGGGGGGGGGGGGGGGGGGGGGGGGGGGGGGGGGGGGGGGGGGGGGGGGGTGGGGGGGGGGTCAACAATATATCAAGTTAATTTTCAGTATATATCCAGGCTGCACACAGGCTAGCTTACATATTACTTTTCTCTTGTTATAAAATATAAATAATTTTTTTATAAAATGATTAAACATTACTAGTTATAGATCAAAATTACATATATATATTTTCTCTTGTGGCAAAATTTAGCATGTTACAGACCCTGTCACTGGTTGCCAAGTGTTGAATGCCCAAAGCTTATTTCTACACGCAGGTTATGTGAATTACAGTAAAACAAAGAAAAAAAGTTCACTTACATGATGTAGATTTTGGTCTTGGGAAGCATCTTCCTCGTGTATATCATCCAATATGTCATCTGCTGAGTCTGAATCACACAATAAAATTACAAAATAAATATTTTGATCATATACACAAATACTTAACGCCTAATGCTCAGGGTTCAGGCAACATCGTCATGAAGGATGGAAGTAGCCATGTTTGGTTTCACAACCACCACATGTATATCTTATAGTAGGAATGAATCAATATTCAATGTTAAAAAATAGCATCGGTACACCACCTGTGTTGGTTGACTCATGGTCAGAAATCATTCCTTCTTGGCAGCCTTGGAAAAAGTCATCGTCTTCTGAAAACTGTAAATGATCAGAAACGTCGTGCGCAGCATGTCCCTCGTTTTCTTCCGACTGCTCTGTGCATGTGACGTTCTCATCGCCTTCTTCTTCGTTTATACTAAAGTCAAAATGTCCATGACTTTCTTGAGAAAGGCTTAACTCATGCTGCTCAACAGGATTAAGACGACGCCACTTTGTAGTTCTTGGCACAACAGAACTGCAACCATCTTCGGAGGGAGTTAAATACAATTTGTATGGTCCACGCTTCTTTTTATTACCACCCGAATCAGCCATGGTTGGATGGTTGTATTGTGATTGGGAACGTTGCCTGGGGTTCTTTGATTCGCGTTTAACCGGTTGGTACTTTAATCCCCCCAACTATACCAGAATACTAGATAAAACTTTAAATAATTAAAAGATATTTCTGAACTAAATCAGAAACATTTATAATTCTTTTAATATTTACTAATAAAGTATATGTTAGCTTGAATCTTAGCTTGAAAACGTTAATGCAAATGAAAGCGTTTACGTGTAAAGGCTTGACTAGAAGCGTAATGAGAGCGTTTACGTGTAAAGGCTTGACTGGAAGGAAACCCGTCAACCGAAACTCGAAAGAAGGTAAAAGAAATAGTCAAAATAGAAAACCAACGAAGATCATGGCCGAAAGATTCAAGCTCAGATAGCTATTGTTAGTTATCTCTAACTTTCCGACCGGTTAAATGACCCTCTAAAGTGCCACGTGACCCAACCTCGTGCAGGGCTGGGGACGAGGTTGCCACGTGACCAACTGTATAGCTTGGCGCTTGCGCGCTATATTTGAATTCTGTTGTCATCACATGTTCGGAGAGGTTGTTTGTTGTCTGATCGCCTCTTCAATTAAATATAATATATTTTGGACTTCTTTTGACAAGCTTTTGTAAACCATGAAGCACGTACTCATTCATTGGATTGTCAGTAATGAGACAAGTGTTCTAACAGAGGATTTTGTTAGAGACAAGACTATGTTGAATGATCCTAACAAGGAAGGGATGGTTTTGTTTGGAACACCGGGCGTCAAACCTCCGAAAAGTGGATGGAAAGCTTACATGGGACGAGTAGTAGCCGTTAGTGATGAGTGTTTCGTCATTGTAGATCACTATTTTATTGATAATGTCGTGCTTAGCTACTTTGCCAGATCTTTTATAAGTGTATGTATAGACTAGACTTTCAATATATTATGTGGCAGTCGCGGCCACCATGACTCAGAGATCATGACTGAAAGTTAAAATTACAGTAGAATGGAGGACTGTCTTCTTATAAGAATTGTTCTTATAAGAGATTTGAATTTGTTTAATTTTGTCTTTTAGCCAGAATAGTAAATACAAATGCGTGTTGTAAACTATGAAGTGTATGCTATAAGCTAGTATAAACTTCATAACTTTTATACTCTCAACCACGTTACCACGCGGTTATTGACTAGTCGCCACCGGTGCATCATGGGAACACTGGTGACATACATCTAGACTAATATCTAATCATGCCAGAATAGTGAAGCGCACAGTTACTATTTATGGACCAAAACTCAGCCAAACAAACCGAAATTGAATTCCGAGGGATTTCTAATGAGCAATTTTCTTTTGTTGGAAATGCTAAAATAAATTATAAACTCAGACAAACTTGGTTTTTTTTTCCAGATAATGAAATATTCCTTCAATGTTCTTGACTATGCAAATTGTTAGGTTTCAAATGTGTGCTACATGTCATTGTCCCAAATATGAAAATATTTAAACCAGTGTCTCTATATATGAATATTTAAACCAGTGATATGAATATTTAAACCAGTGTCTCTACTGTATATATGAATATTTAAACCAGTGTCTCTATATATGAATATTTAAACCAGTGTCTCTATACAGTATATGAATATTTAAACCAGTTTCTCTATATATGAATAAGTGTCTCTATATATGAATATTTAAACCAGTGCCGGTCTCTATACAGTATATGAATATTTAAACCAGTTTCTCTATATATGAATAAGTGTCTCTATATATGAATATTTAAACCAGTGTCTCTATATATGAATATTTAAACCAGTGTCTCTATATGTGAATATTTAAACCAGTGTCTCTATATATGAATATTTAAACCATGCAGTGTCTCTATATATGAATATTTAAACCAGTGTCTCTATATATTCCGGGCCTGCAGTAATTGCCTTTTAAGTAGTTGTGGTTGCCCTGCCACTGTTCTTGTTATATGTTTATTGTTCTTGTGTCTAATTAATATCATATTTGTATTAGTTGTAAATGTGCATAGTGAAGCTTTATAAATAAATAAATATACAGTATGTATCTTGATACAGTTGTCGTAATACTTATACACAATATGATTTAAACAGTTAATTAAGAAAAGTCTAAATAGGTATTGAATAGAGACAATTTATTTCTTTAATTAAATAGTTGATAATGAAAATGCAAACATGCAATGAAGTGTTCCTGAAAGTCTGAAATGCAATAGAGTATAGACTGTAGGCAGTACTTGTAGTCTAGGTACTGACCTGCAGCACATGCTTGTTATGCGTTTCAACTAGGATAAACTTTGGCTTCAAAGTCTCCTTAAAAAATCCTTCTTTTGAACTTGTCCGCTCATTTTTTTTTTGTATCATAATTAAATTTATTACATGTAATTACTTAGACTATAATCCTGTAAATGAGGAACGTACCTCTTAACACTTTACCTTTTGGCTTCTTGTGGTCTCCTTGCCAACTTCTATTTAATATTTTCTTTCTTGTACAAAAAATATGCTAATAATAGACTAATAGTAAATATGTATTACTTGGCAGAGCGGAAGACTGTTCTTTATAAGAAAGAGGAAGAATTTCTTGCCACAAAAGTTTTTGATGAAGAACCTGTGGTTAACAGTTATCGATACAAAAAAAGAAGAAATATTTCTGAAACATCATCTGATTCAAGTGACATCAGCCATGACAATGGTCATGTACCAAAGGTAGGTGGATCATGTGTGTAATTTAAATGTAATGTTCACTGCTGAATTAATCTGACAATTTATTGTACATACTTACCAGTATACTGTGTGTATGTGCATATAATATTATATACATACACATGTATACATATATATATATATATATATATATATATATATATATATATATATATATATATATATATATATATATATACAGCCAATTCAAGAAAGGTTGCTCTTTGGAGTGCTCGATGGGAATCCAGAGCATATTATATTTAAAGTTCAAATACTCAACAGGTTTGATTAGACATTTTTATTACTATTTAGTTTTGTGCCATTTTATCTGAAGAGTACCACACAACACTTGTGGCATCATAGGCAACCCAAATATATAGGTCGTTTAGCTTGTTATTGCTGACGACAAGCTGCCGAATATGCGAGCTGAGATGAAAACTCGCCCCGCTCCCCTCATTGCCAGTCTCGCGCGACACGCTACCGAAGCTGACGACAACTAGTGAAGTAGTAATAAATGATAAGGTTGGCAAGTAAATTCACTGTTTGAAGCAAACACTTGAAGAAACATACGTACTATTCAAAAACCATAAAGAAAACCAGCGAGAAAACAACATTAACATATACATGGATAAATTTACTAACCTGTCAGTAAATTTTGTTGTCAAAAACCATTCGGAAAGGCCATAAATTATTGAATGTTTACCGTACTTCGCCGAAATATTTCGCTATGACTATGCGGGATGCTTTCATCCTGCTACTGGTCATTTTATTCAAATTGAAAAAAAGCATCTCATTGGCTGTTAAAATTCACGTCAATCGGAGGAAAACATACAACAGTGGGGTTGTCACACAAGCGGCATAGAGGTTTTTCCAACTACAGAGAAAAAAAATTATTGTGTATCGTAAAACAATTATAATTTAAAACCCGTTAGCAAGCGAAAACTTTTATGACAAGTTAGTTATTGGTGTATCACTGGAACTGGCAGGATGTGAAAACAAAAGACAACAGAATTCAACACTCCGGTAAGTAAAAAATATTGAATTATTTTATGCTTTTCTCAACAAATACGACGTACTATATCTTACGTATAAAATGTAAACTTTTATCCAAAGAAAGCACTACAAAAACATATTAAAAGTCAGTTTCTTTTCAAGTTTCCTTTGGAAGTGAAACGTCGTCAACAGCGTCAAAGTTCTCCTCTTTATATTAATGTTCCTTGCTTCACTTTGTGGTAAGTTTGTTATAAAGTTTGACTTTCCTCCATTTATAATAGCCTTGTTTTAAAAAGTTGTTCCCGCGGATCGCCGGCGCTCAGTTCTCGACTTTTATCAATAATTCAACATGAATTCACTGTCGCACTGGTGTTGCCATGCAGATAGGCAATAAATAGGCATACAAAAGACTGCAGATTTGGGGAAGTTTTTCTGAGTACTTAAGTATAAAATAAGGACAGCTTTTATAACAATAACAACAACAACAACAACAACAACGGAGTAAACGTTATGTTGCCGTGAATATTTTCTGTGACCATTCAAAAACAAGTATTAACGACCAGAAATATGCTTTATCGACAAGCCCGGTTATACACAAAGCAAATTTCTCTTACCTTGTAGCTACTAAAAAGCGAAATTTTCTATATCGCATCGTCTCCGATCGAGGTGTCAGAAGCTTGAAAACTGGAAAGTAGGATCAAACGACGCCTGTATATAATATCAACTGCAGTTTTGGACTATCTTGTGCAGTTGTGGCGTAAAACCAACGCTCTTGCTAGCTTGTCCTGAAAAAAAAACCCAACACGTCTAAGATAACAAAACCGTCAATCATTTATTAGACATCAAGGCAATACCTGAAAAACATCGAGGATCGTCCAAAAAACAAACCATACAACAGTCGATTCGAAATTCGAAATTGTTTCTGCAAGTCACATGCACTGCAAATGTTTATCGTATTTACATACCTTGTGTTGTTGTACGGCTACATGATCTTTATAAATCAGTTTATAAAATTCGATTCGTTGTAAAACCAAGGCACGTCAAAAGAACATATCCAACGAACTCGGCAAATTCGATCTTAGTAGAAGCATGCATAGTCAACTGAAAACCAAAAATCTGTCAGACGGGTTAGCGACCAAGCCTGGTTTGTTCCCAAAACCGCGTGCGCTAGTTAACATCGGCCAGATGATGACCCATCAAGCAATACAATGGGCTTTAGATTTCAGAATACAATATAAAATAATTCAATAATTCAATTGTCTTTTCTTTTCACATCTTGCCAGTTCCAGTGATACACCAATAACTAACTTGTCATAAAAGTTTTCGCTTGCTAACGGGTTTTAAATTAGAATTTTTTCACGATACACAATAATTTTTTTTCTCTGTAGTGGGAAAAACCTCTTTGCCGCTTGTGTGACAACCCCCATGTTGTATGTTTTCCTCCGATTGACGTGAATTTTAACAGCCAATGAGATGCTTTTTTTCAATTTGAATAAAATGATCAGTAGCAGGATGAAAGCATCCCGCATAGTCACAGCGAAATATTTCGGCGAAGTACGGTAAACATTCAATAATTTATGGCCTTTCCGAATGGTTTTTGACAACAAAATTTACTGACAGGTTAGTAAATTTATCCATGTATATGTTAATGTTGTTTTCTCGCTGGTTTTCTTTATGGTTTTTGAATAGTGTGTATGTTTCTTCAAGTGTTTGCTTCAAACAGTGAATTTACTTGCCAACCTTATCATTTATTACTACTTGACTAGTTGTCGTCAGCTTCGGTAGCGTGTCGCGCGAGACTGGCAATGAGGGGAGCGGGGCGAGTTTTCATCTCAGCTCGCATATTCGGCAGCTTGTCGTCAGCAATAACAAGCTAAACGACCTATATATTTGGGCTGCCTATTGTGGCATAAAACTAAATAAAATGTCTAATCAAACCTGTTTGAGTCTTTGAACTTTAACTATATATACACATATATATATATATATATATATATATATATATATATATATATAAGTGAGTTATGGTTCACGAAATGTTAGAGAGTGCTCAATACCATATAGATAGAGCAAAAATACAAAGTATAAAGTATAAAGTATAGTTTTAAGTATAGTTTAAGGTAAAACTATACTTTATACTTTATATATATATATATATATATATATAATATATATACATATGCACATACACACATACACACATACACACATGCACATACACACATACACATACACACATACATATACACATCTTCAGGCGACCTGAAGATGGCCCCGCATGAAACTGACAGTTGCGACACTCAACATTTTGAGGTAAGTCCTCTTAAACTATACTATATATATATATATATATATATATATATATATATATATATATATATATATATATATATATATATATATACTACTGTGCAACCCTTTTAAGTGGACACCTCAGCAAGATCCCAAAAGTGTCCGCTGAATAGGCGTTCGACTGTATATGACTTCTTTAATTGTACGTATATGCCAATTACACATACTAAGGATTTAGCTCATCTATTTTTTTCTGTTCTAATTGTTTTTCTATTGGTAACTTACAGAAACTGGCTCCTAGTCTTCAAAACAAAGCAAAAAAAGATGCCGAAAAAAAAGCAGCCCATAAACTCTTTGAAAGGATAGAGAATTACATGGAGTGTGATAAAGAAAACGATGTCGAAGATGTTCAAACTGACAAAGAAATAATTAAAAGGCTTAAGTTAGAAGTAAAAGAATTGCAAAATGAAGTGAAGCAATTGAGAAAGGCCAATCTGGTGCTTCAAAATAGTAAGTCTAATTAAATATAGCTAAATTTTAATGGCCCTGTACAAACATGCATATTATAGAGAAAATTTGATGATTTTCTTAGATTACTGAAGTCAACAGAAAAATGTGTTGACTAGTGAGTAGGATTTTAACTCACACATCACAGATTGTGGTCTGCCACTCTATATACTTGTTCAGCTATCAATGAGAGGAGCTATCATGCATATTTTCCCTGTGCTACCAATGAACTTCCCGCGTGCATCCATAACTCGATATAGCATGCCAAACCATGAACCATTTCTTAACTGACTTGTTTAATAGGCTTGCGACGTTCTTTTTTTTTAACATTAATAGTGTCTGAGACCAAATAATATTATGCAATGTCAAAACATCCTGGATAAAATACAAATACTTGGATTGATCCCTAATATTTGTTGTTTGACCACAGAAGCACAATTTTTCTTTCAAAAATTGCATTAAGGTGGCTTGAGCAATTGGGACACTAGTTGAATAGTGTGTGTCTGTGTGTTTCTGTGCTGATATTGATAATTTTAATTACAACTGCTAATATTAGATAACATATTTTACAGAACTACCTGAACTTCTGTGTGAAGCTATGATGAGTTCAAGTAGAACTGTGAAGCTAATGAATAAATCTTCCCAACATTTGTCAGTTCAACATTTGTCAAATCAGAATGGAAATAAGAGAAGACTATTTCAGTCAACGAATGTCAGCAACAACTGTTCTACCCCTATCAACACTACAAAAAAGGATGTCCAGCCAAAGCTCAATATTAGCAACACCTGTTCCACCCGGGTCAACAACACAAGGCAAATGAGTGAAGATCAGGCAAACAACAGCATACACGCCACTGACGATGATGTTGTGAATGAAGATATACATTCAGAAAGTCCATCCTTAACTGTAAGTTTAAATCATTAATTTTGTACCATTTGTGAACAGATATCGGTTGTGGAATAGAATTGTGTAAATTTTGTTTCCCATGACCCTACAACACTATCCAATTATTTGTTTAGGATTTTATTGACTCCATTCAGATGGCCGAAAAGATGACAACAAACCTGATGTCTGCATTATTTAAGAAGCAGGTTTTGGCTACATCTTCCGTAACTGGCAATGGTAAAGAACAGGGTGCTGCATTAAACAAGATTAAAGTACAGCTGATAATTGGTAAGCTTGACTTTGAATGCTTAAACACTTTTGAGTTATGTTTTACACAGTGCTGCACTAGTCTTAGTCCTATTTTATAAAAGAAATAGAAAATATAGTTACAGTATGTATAGTGAGTTTGAATGTTTCTATGTAATTGTATCACCTAATGCAAACACTTATTCGTGTTAAAAATGATTTAAATATTAATTAACTGAGTACATTTTTGCCTATACCTATTGATTAAAATGGAAAAATTAGGAGCCCTTATTTAAAAAATGTAATTTTGGTCATTGTTTACAGTGAAGGGACATGTATCAACAGCTTCACCAACTTTTAGAATTCAAGACGAATATGAGCAAAACACTTTGAATTTTATAAAACACAAAATTTCAGAAATTTTTTTAAAGATTTGACTTTCACAAGGTTTCTGGCGAATAGAATCGTATGGTACAAAGAAGCCAGAAACGAAGCCAGTGTCTTTGGAGGATCACTTTGCCTTGAAAATAATCAAGAAATGAATTTCCAAATCCGATGGCCATTATCACATGGGTTTATTGTGGAAAAATTAAGAGCCTCAATTGCCATACAATCGACCTCTTGCAGAAGCGCGGCTCAACCACTTGAAAAATCGCCTTCGTAGGGATCCAGAGTTACAAGCGAAGTACAGAGCTATTATTGATGATTACGTTGTCAAAGGATACGCTAAAAGATTGACTAATGAAGAAGCAGCGATCAAGAGTAAGATCACGTGGTATCTCCCACACCATCCTTTATTTAACTCAGGGGCGGATCTAGACTGTGTCAACTGTATCGTATGGTACAGTCAGATTTTCACCTAATAATTAAATTAAATTAAAATAAATTAAAATAAATTAAAATAAATTAAAATAAATTAAAATAAATTGAAATAAATTAAAATAAATTGAAATTCCAATAATTACATTTCACAAGAAGCTTTTTCAAAGTTCAGCAACATCATTTTCAAATTCTTTGATGTTAATGTGCGCAATTTCTCAAAGCTTAAAATCAGTTCTGTTCTACGACCAGCGAGACGAACTCGCACTTTTCCGCAGGAAATTCTCGGTAGCCCGCAAAAATTGACCGTAAGCGCATCCCCACCAGCCTGCGTTTCCCTGAGAGTGACTGAGACTGTCCTTGAGTTGTGTGTATTGATTTACATTAAAATGAAGACTTACTCGAGTCGCCGTAAAGCCAAGTCTGAGTGATAGTTGCTGTTCTGATATGCTTTTGAAAATATCATTAATTTAATTGTATTAAATGTCGTTAATTTTAAAACATCACGAACCTCTCTGTATACTAGTGTCTGTAGCATCGTTTTCATCAATATGGCATTAACACATTTAGAATGTGCAATTCTGAGTATAATTATTTGCTAGTAATATTACAATGTCCAGGTAACCCATGCATTTAGAATGGGAATATAAAAGTAGACGTCTGGGTTTGTTATAGCTTAATTAATTTATAAAGTATGATAGCTTGTCGATACAGGTATGTTGACCTGTATATTGAGTATTAAATAATCTACAGTAACATAAACAGTTTTAGTTGTTGACAATATTTATTACCAAACTTTTTATAATACAAGTTAGCTTTAATTTGTCGTTTTTGGTTATTTATATTCATGAAAAATTTAAGTTGCGCGTGCCGCTGTATTTTGTCTAAACATTCCCTCTGATTGCAAGAAATCGCATTTCCGGTGTCTTAACCCTAATAAGCCCGGAAAAGTAAGGATTGTCTTCGACGCCGCAGCGAAGTTTCGAGTTACATTATTGAACGATCAGCTTCTCCAAGGCCCAGATCTATCAAATGATTTGATTGGTATCCTAATGTTCTTTCGCCATGAAAGGGTGGCCTTTGCTGCTGACATAGAAGCCATGTTCCATCAGACCAGAGTTACCGAGAAGGATACCGACGCTCTAAGATTTTTATGGTGGAGCGGAAGTCTTAACAACCCTCCTGATGAATTTCAAATGCTTCTCCACATATTTGGAGCTTCCTCTTCACTATGCTGTGCTAATAAGTCGTTAACGCAAATCGCCTGTGACAACGAAAGTAAATATTGTCCAGAAGTTATCCACACTCTCCGAAGGGATTTTTATGTTGACGATGTATTAAAGTCTGTTCCAACAGTTAGGAAGGCAACATGGTTGATGAGGAAATTACTACAACTGTTAGCTGAATGGAAATTCCATCTTACGAAGTTTATTAGTAATGGTCGTAAAGTCTTGGCATCAATCCGATGAACGAGCTGACCCAAATTTAGATTTGGATCTGGACAATTTGCCCATCAAACGAGTGTTAGGACTTTCCTGGGATACAGAATCGGACACGTTCCAATTTAAGAGCATTGATACTAATAAGCCCTATACCAAGCGGCGTGGAATACTTTCGATAGTAAGTTCCTTGTATGACCCTCTCGGTTTTCTAAGTCCATTTGTTCTTCTTGCCAAAGTATTATAGCAAGATCTTTGGGGGATGGGAGTTAAATGGGATCAAGAGATTGAAGGCCCTCTCTTCGTACAATGGCAGAAGTGGATAGAAGAGCTGTCACATATCAGTATCTTAACAATCCCAAGATGCTACAAAGTACCTTATTTAACTGAGCCTTTAACGAATTCCAGTTACATCACTTCTCTGATGCGTCTAAACTCGTTTATGCATCAGTCTCCTACTTAAGAATGGTTGATGGTTCTGGCCAAGTTCATTGCGCATTTATTATGGGAAAAACCCGGAATGCTCCTTTGAGGGACTGGTCGACTCCCCGATTAGAATTTCAAGCAGCTGTCTTATCTTCCAGACTGCAGAAATTAATCCAAGATGAGTTGGATTTAACCATTTCTGCGTCGTATGTCGTACAAGTATCTCTCATCGCTTCGGGATATCCTTTGCACCAATTTCTACATCGTTATTCTTCATGGTCACGACTTCAAATTAAAATGGCCTGGCTATTGCGCTTTATTCAGCTTGTAAAAAATAAAATAATCCAGTTTGAAAGGTCCACAATTACTCTTTGCGAGATGCGTATGGCTCTATGGCTAATCATCGAAGTCAAGATGCAAGCAAAGGAAATTGACTGGCAGATTTCTTCAATTTCTCAGTGGAAGTTCCGGCCGCCGACCGCAAGCCATATGGCGTTTGGGAGCATCTTATCCGGAGTGTCCGAAAGTCAATGAAGGCAGTTATTGGCCAGCCAGACGCACTTGTTAGTAAGGAAACATTACGTACCATTATTGCTGAATTTGTCACAATTCTCAATAGTCGCCCTCTTTATACAAGCAGCGATGATGATCCCAATGATATGGAAGCATTAACGTCCAGCCATCTTTTGTTGTCAACGGTGAAATATTGAAAAACGTCAAAAGAGTTTTCGTTGGTAGTGATGGCCGTGTCCGAACCGCCGAAGTCAAAACAAAGGATTCGAACTTTTTCGGCCCAATACTCTCTGGAAGAATCACAATGACGATATATTTATATTATCTATTTATTGACGATTTACCTAGTCATTAAGAACATTTAGTATGATTTATTAATCGAATATTTTCTAAATTATGTATATTTAGCGGGGTGAGGATGTTGTGAGGATGTAGTGCCTCAACAAGGATATTTAAATTACATATTAAAATTTATTGTAATTTACACTTTAAGTTAAGGTGCACAACTCGAACTAAAGGCAGTTTGAGTTTAAAGTCATCCAAGTAGCCATTTCAAGTTATGTAAGAAGGTTAGCCTCCGAATTCTTTCAAAATTGGTAAGTCTGTATATATATGGTTTGCTTTGTCATTATCTGTTTTCTTATAAGTAAAATTTATGTAGTTAACTGTTATGTAATGTATAGTAAGTAAATACTCCAATTTCTATAGGAGTTTTACGGCTAAGTTAAAGCCGATTGAGAAGGAACTAAAGTCAAGTTTAAAGCAAAGTTTCGTACAACCTGTACACGCACCACACTACTTTTATTTCACTCTTTAAACAGCATAGCCCGATTCAGGCACGGATGGTTTAAACGAGGCCATGTAACAAATAGTTTACATACACTACACTACACTACACTACACTGCACTACACTACAATTTTATTTTCGATCCTCCCTTCAGGGCTTTTCAGATCTAATAACATTTATGTCTATATTTACATCTTAAATATATTTACAACAGGAATAATATAAATTACAAATTTAAAAATGCAATTAAGTCTACAAAAGCTAATTTAACTCAACCTTATTTCAAAAGCCAGTTCTTCACTGACCTTTTAAAACTATTCAAAGTCGGATATTCTTTAATATCGTTCGGTATAATATTCCAAAGTTTAACACCTCTGTACCTGAACGATCGTTGGGCTATATATCAGAGATCTTTGTAAAAAAATTACTAAGATACCATGTTTCACTACCATTAATAATCTTCCACACCATTTCGAGTACCCCGATATACCAGCATGTCCTTAACTGATAACCAGACAGGACCTTTAAGAGTATTGTGATATTATCTAATTTTATCTTACCTGAAACTATCCGCAAAATTTTGCACTAGTTGTAGTTTCTTTGTATTCTGTTTGACTGTCCCTGCCTACACAGTCAAACAATAGTATAATTTGCTAAATACGAAAGAGTTAATGATAGTTATTAAAGTTTCCTTTTCAAACAAATATTTAACTCCATTGATTTAGCACAACGACCCCATAGGTTTAGATATTAGGTTAATAACATGTTCATTAAAAAAAAAGACAAGAGTCCAATGCCACTCCAGGATCTGTTGCACAAGATACCGGTGCTAATTCTTGTCCGAGAAAATGTATTGCTGGTACATTGATCCTGGCAAGGACTTTTCTAGTGCCAAATAGCAAAAAAATAGTTTTGTGTGTGTTAATGAGCAGGCAATTAGAACAAAAGCATGCAGCAACTGTTCTTAAATCTGCAGTTAGCTTATATTAGCTTAGTGTTGATGTCTTTAATTGAAAAGGACACAAAAAGTTTTAAGTCATCAACTGATTTTATTTATGTACAGATTGAAAAGCATTGGACCCAATATAGATCCTTGCGGCACACCATGGGTAACGAGCTGGGATTCCGATAGGTGCTCTCCTATTAGAACAGATTGGAAACGTCTACTAAGGTAACTTTTAAACCAAGCGGTTGGCGAGGGGTTTGCTCCAAAATGTTTCAGTTTTTACAGGAGGATAACATGGCTAATGCTATCGACCGCTTTGCAAAGATCAAGTAGTATAACTGCTGTAGCCATCTTACTATCTATAGCTTGGTGGACGTTGTCCGTTACCAAAAGTTCCAGGGTCTCAGTGGAATGATGTTTACGGTTACCACTCTGATGGGTGATAAGCTTACCAGTCTCAGTCAAGTACGTAGAAAACTCTTCCAGCGCTACACGTTTACTCACCTTTGGCACCACATGTATACCTTAGGTTGAGGTGTGATCTCCACTCTTTTCCACGAACTCGGAAAAACCTAGCTCTTGATGAAAACTTGCATTAACCAATCCCATTACAGTTGGCAATATATGTGGGTAGCAATCTTTTAGGACATTGATTGATATTTTATCTTGTCCGAGTGCTTTATTAGATGGCATATTCGTAATTACTTGCTTGATCTTGGTACAGAGTACCCGCGGGAAGGAAAACTGAGGTATTAGGGCACTATCAGGATGTGTAGATGTAGGTTCAACATTATAGAACGAATACCTAGTAAGTTGGAACACTTCAGCCAATTTCTGTGCTGCTTTAGTTGTTTGTCCCCCCTACTGATATAAAGTGGTGGTTCAGTTTGTGGATCCATGCATGTTTCGTTACTTTAGCACTGGAAATGAAATGTTAGATTTCGATTCCAAATTGGTTCGTTGAATGTTGACACGATCGTATCCAAAGGCAATATTCCATATCTTCGTAGAGAGACTAAATAATATGAAATAAATACGGAGCTTCGAATTTGCACCACCGGCCATTTTGCACGCTCCATTCCCTCCAACTTTGCCGTAAATTCCCCTTTTTTCACAAAACATGTACTTCAGTGCAAGTTTCCTTTTGAAGCTCTACCCCCTGAACAAAGCTTTTGAAGCTCTACAACCCACATCAAAACAGATTATCACAGACTAAGTTAAATTATTTACAACGCATGACAAGATTAAACTAGACATTGTAAGTTAAACCAATTACATAAATAATTGTAATCCTACATTTTAATAAAAGTATTTCTTTAAGTAAGAGTCCTCGAATTTTAATTTAAGCGTACTATAAATTTTGGTGTCTCTAATAGATTGTGCGAGAGAATCCCATAAGTGTACGCCACTATCTCAAAATTAATATAATGGGCTCAGCTTTGTATCCTAATGTGAAAACCCATAATAAATTCAAGACATGAATAGAAAAGTTTAAAGAAAACTTATTAACGTTTTATTGCTGGCGTGCACATCAGTTTTCAGAATAAAAGGCAATTGAATAGTTGAGAGTATACACAAATATATATTTACAAATAGAACAATTAATTAGTTGGAAAACCAATAAGAAGTAACAAGAACGAAGTGTCAAGTCACACAGTGCAGGAAATGACTAGAACATTTCGTTCTCTTGTGACTTGGTTTGACAAGGGCAGCCGAGGTAGCACATCCGCAGAATTGTTGACACCAGCCCTGTAATACTTGATGAATTGTATGTTGATAAATTTCTGGTGCAGTGGAAATGCCAAACATCACACGTTTGTAACGAAACAAGCCTTTGTGAGTAGTAAATATTGTGAGCTCGCGAGATTGTTCATCTAATTAAATTTGATGGTATCCCCATTTAAGATCTAACTTGGAAAAAACTGCTGCTCCATTGATGTCGTGGAGTGTTTCTTCTATGGTGGGGATGGGGTACCTTTCTCGAATAACGGCTGTGTTGACACAGCGCAAATCTACGCAAATACGAATTTCTCCACTTGGTTTTGGTACGACAACTAATGGCGAGACACAAGGCGTTGGGCCACTCACTGGTTCAATGACATCGAGTCTCTCGAGTTCTTTAAGTTTGGCTGAAACTTGTTTGCGGACATGGAATGGAATCCGTCGCGAAGGTTGTGGAATTGGAAATTTGTAACCTTTCCCACACCATCAAAAACTCTTGGATACTGTTCACGAAGAGCGTTTGTAGATGTACCCACATTTAGGGAGTTGGCTTGGGGACCAACATGAAGGATGCCAAGTTGTGTAGCAGTCTTCCGACCGACGAGATAACCCGCTGACTGACTGTTGACTACCACGAACTTCGCTAAGATTTCTCGACCTTTGTACTTTGCCCGACCGGATATTGTTCCTAGGACGTTCAGCGGTGTTGTAGACCCGTACGGGAAAACACGAAGATTAGAAGGCATAAGTTTAACTCCTTTGAGAGATCTCAGGCGATGGTAAGTGTCGAGATCGAGTACGTTAACACTGGCTCCCGAATCAATAAGAAAAATGATTGGGACATCTTCGATTTCGACATAGGCAGCACCATCTTCTTTGGCATGTGAATTATTCAAAGTAAACAACCACTCGTCCACGGAGGATTCCTCGTCGACGTCGTGGACTTCAATTTGTTTAGCATATTCGTGTTTGTTTACCTCTGACATAGGTGGTTTTTGGTTAGGCAACTGTCGAGTGGCCACAATTTCGACAGGTCTGGTTCAGCGCTGGAAAATTGGCGTCTTTGGCTAGGCCTTCGTTCCCACAACAATAACAGAAAGTACGTCGTCCTGCTCGTATAGATTCGTTATCTCATCAGAGTTATGGCGTAGCAGTGTTAGAGAATCGACGTTATACTCGATGCTCTCAGCCTGATGTTCTGATTGTTCGAGAGCACGACCAAGTGTGAGCAACGGCTCTAAAGTGAGATCTCGCTCGCATAGTAAACGACGTGGAAGAGCTGTCGATGCACATTTCTCGATTACTTGGTCGCGAATAATTTCTGAAGCATTTTCACCGAACTGCACGTTTTGTTGAGGATGCGAAGGCGAGTAACAAACTTGTCCAGAGATTCGTCTGGACCTTGAGATGCTTGTCGAAAAACATGGCGCTCGAAGGGAATGTTCTGGCAAGGTTGAAAATGTTCGGTCAGCCTGTCGAGAGCAGTTTTGTAATCGTCGCCAGTGTCGATTAGAGTCTCAAAAATGTCTGCACGTCTGCTCCGGCCAGGTGGAGTAAAATAGCACGCTTCTGTTTTTTATCAGTGATTCCTGACGCTGGAAGGTAATAATCCAATAATTTCTTCCATTTCTCCCACCGTTGGGATAACGAGCGAGTATCTGCCACTGAGAACGGTTGGATTGAAGGCAAGTCATTAACTTTCGCCTTTGTGCGTTTCCTTTTTTGTTTTGTCCTCGTCGCCAGTTATAGTATTTAACTCTACGCTTCTAAACACTTTTATTAATCCACTTCTGTTCTCTTACACGTGTTCTCTCTCATTCTACTGTCCAGTCCTGGTTTCCGCGTCCCTATAGTCACGTGACTCAAAGCCTACTTATTCGGGACACTACAGTTCCCTTCTTCAAAAGTAAGACAAAAGGCAAGTTTCAACCTCAGAAAGTGCTCATGAGTATATTGGAAAAGAGTGAAACTAACGTTATGCACAGAGTAATGTTCGGGGCATCAAATATTTTTAACAGATAATGTGTTTCAGCAGTTGCTATGACAACCTATATCCTTTAAACGTGGTCTCATTTACACTCTTCTTAACCGCTCCTTTAGAATTTGTAAATTTTATCACCTTTTTCATTCCGAAATTCTTAAACTTAAGAAATTGTTACTAAGCAACGGTTATCTTGACGTTTTTCTCGAACACGGCATTCTCGCGTTTCTACAATCCGAACATAATCATTGGCACACAAAAGCATCAAATAGATTCGTTCTTGCTTCCTTTTCTTTAATATTCTTTTTTCACCCTCTTTCCCCCCCCCCCTTTTTTTTTTTCTTTGTAGGATTAATAACGCTCTTATCCTCTCCCCAACCCCGACAAATCAATGTTGTTTTCCCGGAACACTTCTGACTTCTAGACCTAACCAAATTTGGGTCACAACATTGATCGGAGGGTGAAGGGGAGGGCACATTTTAAAGATATCGCGTACGCACATGAGTCACCTGACTTATACTGTCTCCCAATGTAATTATTCTATGATTGTAGACCGTTTATTTTTGTCACGCCACTCCGGATCCTAATACTTCGAAGAATAACACTGCTTTTTTTTCTCTCTCTCTCTCTTTTACCGGATCTTATGCGTTTCAGATTCGAACCAAGATTACTAATTTATGCTCTTCTGCTTTTCCGAAAATTTCTTTATGCTTTATTTTCCAGTCAGGACGTCGGTTATTCAGTTTATTCCCAATCAAGGACATAATTGCCAAGTTTCTGAGATCGCGTGTGCATGCATGGTTTATAAACAAACATTTCAGTGCTGCCGAGCATTGTACTTGGGCCAAACTCGGCGCTATCTACATATATTCTACTTCTAATTTCTAACTCCTTATCCTAGAAGGCCTACTTATTTCTAAATTCAAACCATCTATCAACGAGAACATCGCATGTACACCTGTGTGTGTGTAATATTTAAAGACCGCGCAGGAGGGTTTTATCGGATATAAAGCACGAGGCGATAGTCGAGTGTTTTAGACCGTACTGCAAGGTTTTTAAATGACTTCTAAACTTCATCACTTTATATGTTCATTGGCGGTATAATTTTGAAAATTAAGCTTATCTCAGCCGCTAAAAACCAGTGAGAAACTTAGAGCGAGTCTATATCACATATATAGATCCGATACGCTTATGATTTTCCTTTGTGTTTTCCTCTTATTAATGAATTACTATTAATAGGTCTATTAGTAGTTAGTTTCAGAAATTGCAGCTTGATGTTAGTAATAATTGTCAGTCGTTTGCTCTGCTACCTGAGTTCTAGTGGCCCAATGGTTAGAGCGTCTGGCTAGCATTCGGAGGGTTGCGTGTTCGAGTCCCGCTTAGAGCTCAGAATTTTTCTGAGAATTACTAACTAACACAGCTTGTACAGCAACAGATCTATTAGTATTCCGTATAATTCGAAACAGAATTCTAATAAATTTAGAAACCTATAGCAGCAGTATTACACATACATATCAGGGCTATCTCAACTCTCAAAGGGTAAAATTGATCTTTTTCTAACTAAATCCCCCCAAAAAATATTACTTATAATAATACCGCAGGCTTCGAGTATTTTAAAAATTCGGCTCGAGCTTCTATATCCGATACAACGTGCACGGCCACTCGTATTGTAAAAAGCACATATTATATTTACAAATAAATGTGTGCAACATATTCCTAAGAGCCATTCCGTTTAAAGACTTAATATAAGATACATTAAAAAATCTAGCCTGGATTGAATGTCTGGCTAAATATTATATTCGCGTGTATATCTGGGTTACATTTCCCCCTAAAGTTTACGGCAGCGCGTTTAATACATTGTGTCGTTGTAAGTAAGTCATACACCCGGTCCCACAGCTATACCAAACAACTGAACAATATTTTAAAATGGACAAAAGCATAGCATGATATACTGCTAAACATGAGGTCTGAGGAAGAATTTTCCTAGCTCTTCTCAGCATATTAAGCCTGGAAGAATTTTTTCCACATAATGCATGTTTTCCATACGATCGTCCCGATGGTCTAGGATATCACCCTTCTATACGATCGTCCCGGTTTGCTCAAATTTCTCCAATTAGACTAGAGATATTTCGAATCACTCAATCCGATTGGATGGATTCAGGCGATCGGGACAATTGGGGCAATCAAGACGATCTTATGGAAACCAGGCTTAAGTAAGCGATTTTCTCCTTCCAAGATAATCTTGAATCGATAATTACACGTAGGTATTTGAGCTTATAGCTTTTCCAGATAGGTGGCCTTTATTTGAAAATTAAAGCTTGCAACAATAGAAAGCCGTTGGTGAGTTCCTAGCAGCATTATCTTCGTCATATTAATATTAAGAAACAGGAATTTGGAAGCTATTCATTCTATCACTCAATTTAGATTATCGGTTAAAGTAGTTTCAATATCTTAAATTGAATTTCTGAAAAAAAACAAAGGTAATGTATCAATCGCGTAAAATTGGATTGTTTGTTTTCAGGAATGGAAGAAAGATTGTCGATATATGAGGTGTAGACCATTTTTTTGCACTGCTCGCTCGAGAATTTTTGAGATTATAGGTAATATATAAATTGGTCTATAATTTTAAAATCCGTTTTAGGAACAAATTTTTGAATTGCTATGATTGTGCCATGTTTGCAATGAATAAGAATTTTTTCATCTGCCAATGATAGATTCATCAATAGAGTAATGGGGTCAGCGATAGCTTCTTCCCGGTCCTTCAATAATCGTGCCTATATTCCTATTCCTATATATTGCCTATAATATAAGACCAGTGGATTTATTTACCAAATGACAAATCACTTCTACGATTTGTTATCATTTTTTGAAAGCAATTGACAAAAGATACTGAAAGCATCACAGGATCATAGATCACGTTTTCATCGATAAGTACTAATGAAATAGAATTTCCTTCTTCTTCGCTGAGATAGCTTTTTTTGTCATAACTTTCCAAAGCTTGAATGTGTTGCGACTGTTTTTAAGAATTAATATGGTTTCCTTGTAATTTTTAAGTAGACCGATCGCTATCTGAATCAAATTGTTGAGCTTTCCTATATGATACTAGTCTCTTCGGGATTTGATATCGATATTTACCGAAGGAAGATAATCATTTTGCTCAAGATCTTATTGAACGTTTGGGAGCATGACCATTTGATGTTTGAGTAATTTTTCTTTAAATGCTAACCATACTTCATTTACTTTTGTCGTGAGTGCCCGAGTAACACAATCCTAGTTTGGTAGTTTCAAATCATATATACGAAATTCAGTAGTGAATAAACTTACAGTAGTTTCGAGTATGAACAAGTTTGCTTTTACCTGTTGGGATTTGGGCTTGTCTTGTTATGTAGATCAAAGAATGATCGCTGAGAAACAAGGAAGAACGCCACGATCAGTAATGTTACAACGATCTTTTGCCCTTGTTGGAACGGTTCTCAGTTGTTGCATTTGATAAATATTAAAAAAAACGAATCAACGCTGTTGAGTCAGTCAGAGGTTTCTTGACATCAATGTTAAAATTACCTAATGGATGGGGTGAATTTGTTTGGATCGAGAGAAGATTTGTCAAGGATACTTTCCGATTTTGTGTTAAATGCCAACAGGTTGATAGAATGAGTTAGAATGAGATTTATGCATAAAATCAATAAATGCATTACTTATTTTTGGTAGTATAAGTTTAATTCAAACATCTTCAAGATCAGAGATATGTAAGTCGGAACGTAGACAGGTGGGAAATTTTCATTTACAATGTACGGCTGTTCCTCTGCCACCCTGTTTGAATGAACGATCGTTCCTAGGTTGTCGCCGCAATCCAAAGGGCGTTGTCTGACCAAGCCTGATTTAGTCACTTTAAATTTAAGTTAAGCAAAGAATATCACAGGAATTATCCTATAAGAGAAGCTTGATTTCTTCAAGATTCTTCTGTAAGTTTCTTGCATTCCGGTGGGCTATTTTAAGGCCAAGATTGTTAAAAAGCAGGCCGGAATTTGGTGGACCAAGGTTGAGTTTGATGTCCAATTACAGACAAACCATAAGAAGTTCAAAAAAAGACTATTCGAATATAATTAACCCATGTCTTGCAACGACTCCCAATGAAAGTTTGATATCACGTCTTTGGAGATGAACAGGATCTAACGATAGAAACGAGGAGATATATTTACCCACTACGAGTGCAGACTTCCAGACGTTTTTTCTAACTATCACCACAATTGCTTTCAATGATCAGAGAATTTACTAATAATAATAATGTAAACTTGACGGTAGAAAATGCGTGTAATCCAGTTAGACATGCACCTAGTTGGACCGCCATGCTGCCTGCAATGTGACCTCTGTGTACTCAATGTGAACCCTTTATTGTCAAATTCAAATTCAAATAGGTCAATACCAATCTTTGCTCATAGCAATCAGGAAAGTCATGACTGCATGGTGAGAGTCTCCTTGGCTTGTTTTGAGCCGAGGCTGCAGCGTATGTCACACTTGCTTATATGTTGTTTTCTTTCTTGCTTATATGTTGTCTTTGAGCTCTGCATTCATTGGCCAATACATAAATTCCCTTGCTCTCTTCAAAGTCGACTCGATCCCTTGATGGCTGGCATATAGGTTTTACATCAGTGGCTTTTTCAGCGCTTTTAAGGGGAAGACTAGTCGATCGCCACGTAGAATAAACTCATATTGAACTAGTAACTCATGCTGACTGGCAGGCTGTTCTTATTCTCTGGCTATCCTGAATGTACTATTTTCTTCAGTGTCTGCGAAGCTTTGTCTTGATTTGTTTCTTTCCTGTATGCGTTGATAATGTCCATGGTCGCGAGTAAGTGGTTAACTTCCTTCATTGCCTTGTGCTCCTCCGGTCCACATTCAAAATTTTACCATAAACATAACCATAAATTTTACTCTCAAGTCCAAATGGGCTTGAAGGAAAGTTGAGAGGTTAGCCCTATATAACAACTTCCAAACAAAAATATTCTAACAAATATTATAACATAAATCTAGTAAATATTAATTCTTAAAATAATGAATGTTTAAATATTTAAGTATTGTTGCAGACGGTTTTCAAACACGCTAATATTATCAGCTTCTACAACATTACTAGGTAGATTATTCCAGAGTCTTATAATTGTAACAAAAAAAAATTTATAGGAGTTAACCCTAGCCAATTTTACATAAAGCTTTAGTAGCATTAGAAAGCCCGGGTTCTAAGCTTTATTTTGGTATCAAACATGGCGGCAGAATCTGGAAAATCACAGTTTTTCTAGCGAAAGGTTAAGACTACTTTCGCTATTTCTGGTATATATGGCGAGCTGTTTCATTCACTTGTCTGTCTTCGACTTTTGTATTTTCTATCTCCAAAATGTACGCTGTTAATGGTCATAAATCTGGCTGAAAATATCAGTGTGTACTAAAGATTACGTTGGCTTCGAGGAACGAACTCGGCAAACTTACTCCAGTTTAAGGATGTTCGACCAGCGACTGTTAAAGCTGATGACTTGTAAGATGTTTGCGATTTCTGTACAAGGGATTCACAAGCACAGATTGCAAATTTGAATGTAAGATTGTACCGTGAATTTTACGACATTTTGAGTTAAAATACTATCAATGAGATTTGAATTATGTTCTAGAAGAAGAAACCAACACGGCAAATAATTCAACGGCCCATTCAATTGCTTTTATTTTGGAATGTTTTTTTCTTTTCTATACAATTTCCTATCAGCGCAGACGCCATTTTAGTAACGAAATACGCACATGCGCATTGTCGACGTCCGCAATTTCTGGCCATGCACCTGTCTTCATACAACATTTCCCCTCTTCCTTGATTTATAGCGAGTCTTGAAGCTCTTCTTTGGACTTTTTCAAAGGCATGAATAATCTTTGCAAGACGAGGACTCCATACAGGAACAGCATTTGAGCATACTCAAGAATAGGTCGAACAATTGTGATTTGTACAACATGGAGAAAACTTGCTGGTTAGAAGTACCGACAATCCTTTTAATAATTCCTAGCACTTTATTTGCTTTGTTGATTGTTGTTCCAACGTGCTTGTTCCAAGATAAATCGCTTGATACAGTTACTCCAAGATATTTGACATGTTGTACATAGTTCAGTTACTACCTTTCAAGAGAGTAATTCGAAACAGACTTATCTCGGGAGTGCGTGATTCTCATCAATTCACATTTGTCAATATTAAAGCGCATTTGCCATTTGTTAACCCACTTACTAACAGAATTTAAATCTGATTGTAAGATAGCTGTATCAGCTAGATGCTCGTTCATCTCCCTGTAGATTTTTGTATCATCAGAAAATATTTGGATTTTTGATTTCACGTTATCAGTAATGTCGTTAATGTATATCAAGAACAGTATGGGTCCAAGAATTGTTCCTTTGGGGGGTACCTGATATTACCGGCGACCATTCTGACGACGTACCTCGAATGACTACACGCTGTTTTCTATTTGTAAGAAAATTTTGAAATCAAAGAAGTAGATTTCCTCCAATACTATACCTGTTCAATTTTAGAAGTAACCTCTCATGAGGTACGCTGTCGAATGCTTTGGCCAGGTCAAGGAAAATCACGTCGGTCGGAGTTGAGCTGTTTCTAGTCTTTGTACAATCATCTAAGGTAGACAGCAGCTGTGTAATCGGAGACCTTCCCCTGAGATAAGCCAACTGATGTTTGTTGAATACGTTTAAATCATTCCATAAGCTAATTATTCTATCTCGCGTAATTTTTTCACCAATTTTACATGCTATACACGTTAGGGAAATCTGCATAATCTTCGGTTGTAAATACTGGTGAAAAGTATTCATTCATGCTACACACGGTTCTATAGTCATCAGTTACAGTTGATTCACCAATTTTCAAGGATACTAAATTATTAGTACCTTTTTGCTTTGCTTTTACAAAATTCCAAAATGGTTTAGGGTTTCAATTTTCTCTTAACTCTTGGGATAAATTACTGATATGTTCCCATCAGGCTTGATTACGTTTTCTTTTTAACAAATTGTTTAACTCCCGATACTTTGCCCAGACACTTATCTTGTTTGTTCTTTTTGGCTTTTTTGTAGAGCAACCTTTTTCTTCTGGAAAGTGCTAATAATTATTTGCCAATCCAAGGAGCATGTGGTCTTCTTCTTGCTTTTGTCTTTGGAATACATTCGTCAATTGCTGTAAATAGTAAATCTTTCCACGATGACCAATTATAGTTTATATCATCATCCCAGAGAACACAGTCCCAGTTCGTTCGTTGCAACAAAGATTTTAGATGTGTCCAGTCAGCTTTTTTATCAGAATAAACTTGCTTTTGCGTTTGACGGGGGGCATAAGGTTCAGTGGTTAATTTAAAAGGCACCAAGTTGTGGTCAGAAAAAAGTTGTCCTACATGCAAATAATCGATAATATCTTCATTAGATGTTAGGACAAGATCGAGAATGTTATATTCTCTAGTTGGTCGATCAACAACTTGAGATAGAAAATTTTCATGGATGATTTCAGTTAACAGGACATACGAGTCTGATCCATTTAAGGGCGTATTGTTAATACAATCAAATTCGCTTAGATTAAAATCCCCAACTAGCACAATTTCTGGTGTATAGAGATTTCGCAGTGCCCACTGGAGGTCTTCTAGTGGATTTAAATTACTATTTGGGGGTCTGTAAAAAACTCCTAAAGTAAACAACAGCTTTTTGGATAAAGTCGGAGAGTAGAAATTAACAAATAACAATTCGGAGTCGCACAGTAAATCATCTCGTGACGATGCATTGAAAGAGTTAGTAACTGCTATCAAGACACCTCCACCCTGCCGTCCGTGATAGGTTCGGTCTCGTCTAAAGACTGTATAACGGGCCGTAAATCTTAAAGAGTTCTTTTGTCTTCTTAAGCTTACCGATATAATTTGTCACAGACAGCTCACATGGTTTAATCACATTGCCAGTGCCACCAGAGACAAATCAACACATCTATGCAGATATGGCCAAGCGCAGATTTACACATTGTGGTGAACCTTTACTGCAACTCGATACAGCCAGCTTAGGAATTCCGTGTCAAGAGCTAACATCTTCGTGCATACAGCATCGTTGTTTAAATCGCCATGGCAATAGCGTAATTGCATGTGTTCCAGATTCAGTTTTTTTTAATAAAAATACGCCGAGAAGCTTCGATAAGATTCGATGACACTATCAAGAGGTCACTTTCATATGTCAAATAAAGATCTTTATGACAACCTTCCTAAACTTTCCTCCACCATTCGTCAGCGTCGCATGGGATTTGCTGGCCATTGTGCAAGAGCGAGTGACCAGCCTGTCACAAACCTTCTTTTCTCGACATCACATAACGGAAAGAAGGGGAGAGCGGCTGGTCACAAAACATACATATCCATACTTAAGGAAGACACTGCACTTCAACCAGACAGATAAATAAAATACCTAATGATGGACAGAAACCTAGCTCTGGAGACAACGAGTTGAAAATTTTGCATTTCGTCTGCGGGCGACTGATTATATATACGACTATTTTCCAGATTTCGTCTTCCTTGCTTTATTATTATTATAATTATTATTATTATTATTATTATTATTATTGTTATTATTATTATTATTATTATTATTATTATTATTATTATTATTATTATAAAAGCACGTATAAAACAACGATCTCTCGTCATAACACTATTAGATCTTAAAAATGCATTCGGTGAAGTTCATCATAACCTTATATACGAAGTCCTTAAATACCATCACATCCCTGTTCACATCGAAAATCTTGTCCGTAGTCTCTACACTGATTTCCAAACTTCAATCATCACTGAAGAGTTCAACACACCTTTCATTAGCATTGGTCGTGGTGTACTTCAAGGCGACTGTCTCAGCTCCCTCTTATTTAATATGTCATTTAACACTTTCGTTCAACATATCAAATCTGAGAAATACCGTCAACTTGGTTTCTGGAATATTAGCGATAATGGACTCCCATTTAATCCAACCCACTGGTTTCAATTTGCTGACGACGCAGCCGTCATTAGCAGTCAAGAAAATGAAAACCAAATTCTTCTTAACCATTTCACAATCTGGTGCCAATGGGCTAATATGATTATACGTGTTGATAAATGTTCAACATTTGGTATAAAAAAGGAATCAATAAAATCTGTCCAAAATCTACCAAAGCTCTTCGTCAATCACAATCTTGCACCGCGTGTCGAAAATGGTAAATCTTTCAGTTACTTAGGTCGCTATTTTGATTTCAATATGTCTAATGAAGAACACAAATTAGAACTTTACGACATGATTAACAACATGATGAACGAAATTGATATCTTACCTTTACACCCCAAAAACAAAATTATTTTGTACAATCGCTATTTACTTTCGAAGATTTCCTTGCACTTCACTGTTTCTGATATATTGAAAGCCTGGGTCTGCGAACAACTAGACAAATATATCCAAAAATGGCTTGAAATGCCTATTTCTGGAACACTAAGCAACGTTCTGCTCCCTCATAATAAATTAGGTTTAAACATCATTCTTCCCTCAACCAAATTTATCCAATGTCAAACTGTCTCTCGATGCGCTCTAAAATCTTCGCCAAATGAAGATATCCGAAATCTATGGAAGGACACGAGCAACAACAAAAATGTACAATACGACACATACAAAAACACTAAAGATGTTTTGAAAACCGTCAGAAAAGAGCACGAAGACAGGCTTCAAAATCACCTCATTTCACAAGGTTCTTTCTTTTCAAATATCATTGAACATTCTACATCCACGTTCAACTCCATATGGTCTTCCGTCCAACGCAACCTCCCGAAGAACATCTTCAACTTCACCATTCGATACATCAACAACACACTCCCGACACGCAAAAATTTATCGAAATGGGGAATCTCTTCAACATCTGATTGCTTTTTCTGCTCGACACCTGAAACCTTACTCCACGTTGTCGCTGGATGCAAAACGTACCTTGAAGAAGGTCGATTCACATGGCGTCATGACTCCGTTCTTAATTTCATTGCATACACACTTCAATCCGTACAACATTCCACTCTTTATGTTGACCTCCCTGGCTTCAACAGCCCCTCAGTTCTCACGGGAGATGAGTTGCGTCCTGACCTTCTTTTAACCATTGAAAACAAATATCTTTACATCCTTGAGCTCACCGTCGGATTTGAGTCCAATCTTCACAGCAACGCCATCCGTAAGAAACACAAATATCTCGATTTAGTTAAAGAATGAGTCTCAGGGTCATGCATTGCGCGCTTATGTTTATGTTTACATACGGGAACTTGACCTTTTCACATTTCGGTGATCTTCAGTTCCGTGCATCTGATCATCAGTCTTCACAGAGTTTTAAGAGTTAGTTTTGTCACGTCTGAATCTGAATCTTACCCGGATCTGACTACGGAGCGCTACGACTTAGAGGATGATCTAAACGCGTACGGATCACCAGTATGTAATAGCGCTGATGGCCTGGAGATACAGCCGGACAAATGAGCAGTTGAATCTGCCATTTCATCGGTTGATAACCGAACACAGGTGCGTGTACTTCCAATTTATTTTGTTTCACCGATTCTGAAATATATTTACTCATTTGATACATGAATTACCTACACCTACCCACCACATTTCATGTTTCAGTTTTGTAGCTGAAAAAATACCTGCAGTACTCGAAGCGGAAGGAAGAGACACGGCTGTCCATGTAGAGACGAAGGAATAAATTGCGACGAAAGGTGTTCATGCGGAACCAAAAAAGCAGCGTGTAAGAACAAGTCGGCGCAAGAACAGCAGACTAGTGGAGAAACGAACGCTGGAAGAAATGCTTTTGAACGCCATCAGATCGCTGTTGACGAAGCAAAGCAACAAATCACTGTAAGTTCACGTCTTATTTATCAACGAAAGTTTGCTCCCTGGAGAATGTGCTACCGCTGCTCATATCACGCTTTAGATATTATTGCTGTATGATTTTACAACACAGCTTATAAACCTTTCCTTGCAAGCGGCGATCTCTTGCTCTCTACCTACCCAGACCAATGTAAACTTGCAGTGTTACTTGGTATAATTCAATTACAGTATATAATGCCAGATAGGCGATGGCCAAATTCAAAAGTGAATCATGACAGATTTTGAGATTTGATACTAATTCATCTCTTGGTAATAAAATGTCACTGCAAACATCTACTAAACCACGCATTTCGTATATGTTGTTTTTTTGTATTAAATATGGCACTGAAAAACAAAATATGTTTTCTCAGGAATTCACTGGAACGTTGACTGTGGATCAAAAGGACGGAGTGCTGCTTGAGCTTTTGACTAATGGGAAAGGGAGTCTCGATTATGCAAAAAATATTGCTGAATTTGGCGGAGAACCACCCATAATCCCCTCAACAAGGCCATCCTGGTGTAAATGTGGAGTATGTCGCCCTATGCCAACTGAGGAAGAAAACAAGTGTTGTGGGAAAGTAAGGTGTCTCACGTCATTTGTTACATTTCAAAATGTTTGCACGGACAGGGATGTTTTGGTTATGGCAATCAGAGGGAGAAGTGACATTAGAGCAGAGGACCCCGACTATGGCACAAACAGTTTCAGGAAGGCAGCATATCGCCAATATATTCTCTGGCGATATAAGAAGTTAGGACGGGGTAACAGGAAAGTGTGTCCCTCATGTGTTGTTTTAGCAATAAGACAAATCTACCCTGCAGATGATGGTGTCTATATGGGATTTAGGAGAGCTTGACATGTTTATCTGCATAATTTATAGTGTATTCTTAAATTTTAGTCTTAATTTTTAACTCAGATATGAGTCAAGGTGTTTATTTTCTGTTTATCTTTCACTAATGTCAAATAAACAGTCTATATGGAAACAAATTGCCTGAGATTTGCTTACTGACCCAGTGAAGGAAGAAGTTTTTACTGATAAACAAACAAAAGGGAAATAGTGACCAGTATAATGTTAAATATTAAATGTATTATGGCTTATATTATGGTCTCAAATTATTCAGCATTTACCATGCTGAACTGGAGTGAAAATGATCACTGTATTTTCATTTTCACACCAGTTCAGCATTAAACAAACATGATAAAAGCTTAATAATTTCAGACCAACATAAGACCTTACAGTACTGTACAATAACATGTCAGGTGACCATCCCTTCATGAGTACAAATATGTGGCATTAGCCAGGTTAAAGTCATAAAATGGTACAATCTGTGATTAGGGCAACAGTTATAATAGGTGAGTTTTGGAGTGTTGCACGCACCTCACTTTTCATAGGAGTTAGTGGGCTCCTGGCTGGCTCCACTCAAAGTAAACGATGGTGAAAAGACTTGCTCTAATTGTACAAGCCAGCCAAGAACAACAGAATTAAACATCCAGAAAAGGTATCTACGTATATTTTGTTTATTTTAAACAGAATGTTTATTTGAGTGTACAGTTCTTTTGAAAAATGACGTGTGTGCAATACCCTGAAATTCGCTTATACTGTACATTCCATGTTGCATGTTATTTGAAAATCAGAAATTCCACAAACGTATAGGCAATTTACATGTATATAAAAATTCTACTGTTAATTTACTGATTTGAGCCAGCTCCTGTATCTTGTACGTTGGATGACTGTGTTGCAAATCTTGAAAGTGACTTCTTAACAAGATCACTTGTACTAGGAATTGGTTTACCAGCAATGGATGGAGCAATATTTTTTGGATGGTCTGCTGAGATTGAGACTTTTCTCAATATGCTGACTTGATCATCAACCCTCTTCTGCAGTACCCTGGTAGCAATGGTGGGCCAAAACTCGTAGGTCTTCTGCTCCTTTACAGCTTCCACTCTCCAATTCTTTGACCTTTTACTGTAAACTTTGTTGTGTTTTGGTTTACCACTTTTGGTTACAGCCAGTTTCCTAAATGCATGCGAATTATGGCCGATAGCTGCAAGGCAAGTTCTTCCCACAAATGCATAATTCCTGTAGAAAAGGAAAATTATACTATTTAGTTTTATTCTTTTAACAATTAATTATATACATGTATGTCACTGTTCTGTCACGGTTGACATAGATGAGCTCAGTTTTTCATGAGCATTAACAGCTTGTGGTGCAGTGGGGGTGCATTGCGGGTTGCCCATACTAACGCACCTTTAGTTTATTTATTTATTTGTTTATTTATTTATTCACTTTTTTTTAAGTTTATTTATTTTTAATTTTTAAAAAATTTTTATATATTTATTTTTCCAGGTTGTGTTAGTTATTATATTTATTTTATATTTATTTATTTATTTATTTATTTATTTATTTATTTATTTATTTATTTATTTATTTATTTATTTATTTATTTATATATTTATTTATTTATTTATTTATTTATTCTTGCTGACCCCAGCAAGCAATCCTTGTATAGAAGGGTTTGCTGTATTGGGAGATAGATATATAGATAGATAATTCAACACAGTTTGTACAGCAAAAACAACTTACTAACCAACAAGCTGCAATTTCTAAAACCAACTAACCACAGAATAAATATTGTTACAAAACACATTCAGTATTTAAAAATACTTACTGGAACCCAACTCTTTTAGGTACATATTTGAGTAACATGGAGTTGAAATTCTCCAATTTGCTTGTGTTCCTGTTAAAATACACATGCAAGTGTCAATTACATACATACAGTATTGTAATATTATGTTTTTTTACTAGTTCACAAAACAAAATAAATACAGTAGTATTACTGGAATTCATACAAGTACCTAAATGTAATATAATAATGCAAGCTACTCAAAAACTTTCGGTCGAGCACCACTTGGCGGATTGCCTCAAATGCTTTGGAATTATTGTGCAAATACGTCTTGTCAGATTCCGTGGCAACTAACGGACCATGTTTGCACTCTCCCTCAGCCCATTCATGCTCTCCTGCAATATGATGCAATACACCAATCCAATCATCCTTAAATAAGTATTACAAAGTGAAATTAATTCATATTGTTATAAACACAAATAGACAAGGTTTCATAACTAGCCAAAAAATGGTCCATTTTTTATTTTATTTATGTCTATAAATGCCAAATTATCTTGCCAGCTTAGGAGGTAATGAGTTACTACTCGTCCAGGTTTCTACTTTCAAGCCCGGGTCATTCTTCCCAAACAGCTTTAGAAATTTAGGTGATCTGAAAATGTTATTTTTTGAAAACGTATACACAACAATTTATATGTTTTTTATTTCTTTACACTTTTTGAGTGCCGGGTCACTCACTTTGGGAAAATCTTTGTGGAGGTAACCAACATGGCATGAGTATGAAGTCAGGCCAGTGCTGAATGATATTGTACACTTGTAATGTAATAAAATAATGGTTTTCTCTTGATATTTACTTGAATTGTCTTAGGTGCAATCTTGGACAAAAGTACTGTAGTTGCAATTGTCAACTCAATGCCCTCCATTTTATTTTAAACTTTACAGCAGTAAACTTGTTTTCTTTTGAATTAAGACAAACCTTAAGTGTGTCTACATCACCATTGCAATTTTGGCACACAAACCAAAAGTGGTTCCGTATAGGTTCAGACCACTGGCTTACTGATTCACAGCCTTTGACTTTGGCAGCCTGCAGTGATTGTGATAATTAAAACACAAAGATCAGAAAATGTTATTTAAGATGCAGTAAGCACCAAATGAATTGTTGTCTGTGGCAACAGACGATGACAATACAGTTAGTCTTTCAATTGCTTGACATAAATTTAAAAAACTTTAAAAACATAACTTTGTTTACTTTAGCAAGTTTCTTTGTCAGTTTGACAGATTTGTGCCAAATGTCTAATGCATGGAATAACTGCGAGTACTCATTGGGATACTTGTCTAAGAAAATAATGAAGTAAAGTAAACAAAAAATAATAAACTAAATGACAAATTTTGGTGTTTGAATAACAACATTCATTTTACAGCCATTTTCCCCGATTACACTAGGGTTGGCCAGTGACTCCCCACAGCAGTTTCCACCACTTCTCCTCACCATCCTCCCTTTTCTACCCCAAGCAAGGTGATACACCTGTTTGAATGCAAAGCCTAACCCTTTCAGTTCTGTGGGGGCCTTTAACACCTTTTAGTATTTTACTCTGACCAATGCGAGACAATTTTACTCATAAGGGGAAGCAGTCTAGTAGTGAAAGGGCTAAACTTGCTTGTGGCGACCTTTATAATTCTCTGGCTGACATTATATGATTTTATTGTGCAGAAAGAATGGGCCAGTTCAGACTGGCCAGAACAAATATACATGTGTTACCTTTCATTCTCCTGACCATTGCAATCACTGCTGACGAAGCATCAGTTACAACTTCTGAGACAATTATCCAACCAACCATTCTTTCCAGCAACTTCTTACAACCAAACACTTCCATGTTCGTTGAAATTCCCCCAGTTTCCCTTTTATCCACAACTTCAAGATCAACAATAACTTCGAGATGTTGTTCCATTAATGCGTACATGCAGTATTTGGCACTATGTCCAGGTGAGTCATTCCTGCCATCTCCACACAATATTGTCGACTCTCCATCCAAAATATCCCAGATCTTAGATTTCATTTCTTTCCAAAATGCCTTCACTTCAGGAATGATGTAATGTGTTTGCATCCGGTTGTAAGTAGCCTTCGAAATAAAACCAAGTTGAAGAAACTTACTGAACAATTGTAACTTCTCAAAATTGTTACCAGAAATTAAAACTCCAGCAGCTAGCAATAGTGAATTAACATAAATGTTCTGACCATTCTTCTCACACAGTACTCTGGAAGATGTCCAAAATCCATTGTGTCCTTTGGAACAAACCCACGACACTCTCAGAACACCACCTTCTACTGTACTGTTTAGTACTTGGCTACTTCCATTGCATGATTGTTGCTGGCAACCTTTCTTAAATGTATCCAGTATAATGGATACATCCACAACAACACGATCTTCCATGAAATGCTCATGATATAAACTGCTTTGTTTGCCAGTTTCATGCAATGCATTAAATGCAGTTATCAGTTCTGTTTTTAGTCTATCTGTTCTTTCTTTACATGTTTCTGGATTCTGCTGCATAATTTTCTTTAAGCATAAACCATTTTAAACAAGTCAATCTAATGTCTACAAACAAAGAAAAGGTCAGTGGTTGATGTTGAAATGTGATCGTCTTGGTTAGTGTAGTCTTAAGAAAGATTGTTTTATTTAGTACACTGTAGTAGCCCAGACAATCACATTCCACATCTTTATTCTTATGGTACAGTTCAATCCATTTACTTTATAACCCCAGAGGAGGTGTTTTTGCAAATTTCTTTGTAAATAAAAAAACAATGCAATAAAAAAAAATAAAAAAATATGTGCATTATTTTACTTACTCGTCATTATCACCACTGGACCAGTTTTCATCACTGTGGTATGATTCCGTAACACTTTCAGCAGAGTTGGAACTACATATATTTGATTAAAAGAAGACAGCAACAATTTCAGAATTGTTAATCATATAGGGGTAACACTTCCACATTTAGGCCCTGTTTACATGGAGGTAGGGTAACCCTTTTAGAAGGGTTACCCAGGGGTTACCCTCCTCTATTGTACTTCCCTGTTTATTTTAAGGTTTGTTTTACATAAGAGAGAGGGCTACCCTAGGAGGAGGGTTACCCTATCTGCTTGCTAGAGTGACTCTGGTGGCAGGGCTATCTTTGTTTACATAAGCCATGTAAACGCATTTGCTAGGGTGACCCTGGCAGCTGGGTTATGTTTCAATGAGGGGAAAAACCGCATACTGAAAAAATATCTTATTGATTTTAGCAATGTGGCCACCCTTCCTGTTCTTATACACCAGGCCTTGTGAAATATTTTGAAGATATCAAGCGAATGACACCAACAATAACATGTAAACCGAAAATATAATAAAGGTCATGCTGAGCCAAGGTGACCCTATTAGAAGAGTTAGCCCTTCTACAAGGGTCACCCTCGCTCCATGTAAATAAGGGCTATCTTTTGACTCATTTCAAATAGTAACCCTTCTAGAAGGGTTACCCTACCTCCATGTGAACAGGGCCTTATATTGACAAACATTTTTTTAATGGAAACACAAGCTGCTGAGATTTAGCTATTTATAGCTGAATTTTGTTGCAATTTATTTTTTCTATTTTTCAATAATATTCATGTAAACCTGGCATTATTCTTCAGGCAGAAAGCAGTGAATTGACTGTAATTGGTTGCTGGAATGTTGCACAAATCAACTTCCCACAAAATCATTGTAAATTATCTTTGAATGTTTGCATGGTGACAAATTGTAATAACTGAAAATTTATGGAATTACAACATTTATTATTTATTTATTTTAGTGGTTTATCCACAATTAGTAAAAATTAATGCACCATTAATCATACACTGTAAATAATATACAAGCATCTAGCAATGAATTTGGTAAATACTGTATACTATCAACGATACAGCAATAGAAAAAAACAGGTACGAATAATACATTACCTTATATCATAATCTGATTCTGAACTAGCTGTTGTATCACTGTCAGATAATGGGTCATCTGAATACATGCCAAATTCAGGATTGATGCTCATGGAAATGCTCTCCTTTCTGCTGATACCCAAGTCATGATGAGTTGAAGTAGCAATATCTCTAAAGTAATGTTTTAAACCGTATAGGTCGCGGTCAGTAAAACCGATAACACAATACCGCCATTGCAAACGCAATAAATACTTACACATCATTTTCAGGCTGACTGGAAATCGATGATAGCGATTCAGCATAGAATGGTTTATCCTTATTGGCATCTTTCACTTATGTCGCAACGGGTGTAGAATTGCTTGGCATTTGTATAACTGAAATGAAGTGAAACAGACATAATATATATATACCGAAATACCGAATATACGAATCATTTGGGGAAAATATTACAAACTCGACTATTAAATCGACGACTATCGTATAATTAAATGATGTCAACAGTTGAGAGGACAACCTTGCCTAAATTTCGACTTACCGCTGGTTCGAGGTGATTGAGTTTGACATCGTTCTTCGTAGTTGTTTAACAACAAATACTCAGCAAATTCACTGTGTGTCTTCGTACAAAACCCAAGTGAATCTTTCCTAGCAATCCACATGTCATACGCGTGTTCTCGCAATTTAATTCGTTTGTATCCTTCGTCATTTCTTGGCCTTCCACGCTTTGGAGGCGACGCGCCAGGCAAAGCACACATATTTTCGAACAAAATACAACAATTCAGGTGTCTTTTAACCACCAACAGGGCTAGAATTCGATTCACCTGTTACGAGTTTGACCGGGCGCCATTTTCGGGGCAACCTAAAATGGCCGCTCAAGCGCGCAATGCATGACCCTGGGACTCATTCTTTAACGAAAAACAAAGAAACTATGAAAAGGTTAAGTTCATAAATCTATCTCTGAGTGCACTTGGAATTTTCGGACAGTCATCAATGGATTTCATTGAAATGCTAAAAGACTTTAAATTCGACACTCCCTGTAGAAAGTATATAGTAAAGAAAATCATCAACATATCAATAAGAACCTCGTATTATGTATTTTGTCGACGTAACAAAGAATGGAATAACCAGAAACTAATGACATTCTAAGATTTATATTCTCATGTAGCATCAGTTCAAATAGTCAGTGGTAAACTAACTGTAAAAGCGAGGTTTATCATTGTAATTTCTACGCTTAATGATCAATAAATAAAGTTTACATTATTATTATTATTATTATTATTATTATTATTATTATTATTATTATTATTATTATTATTATTATTATTATTATTATTATTATTATTATGATATTATTATTTATACTTATTTGAAAACTGTAGCCCTTCAGTGCACTTAGGCTACTGATTTCCAAGGGGACGTTTTTACACAAAGTATATTAATTACTAATTACAAAATATATAAGGTTACTAATTACAAAATATATAATGTAATTCAGAGGATTTAACATAACCCCTGCCGACTGTGTCCGAAGTTCGCCCGCCACCTCCGAAGACGGCGACGGACTTCGCACATTCATCACAAAACAGCCAATCAAGCTGCGAAGCCCGAAACGAACCCGCGAACCTCCGAAGCTCGGAAGTCCGCCATTCACGGCACCACCTCAAAGTTTTCCGCCGGACGTACAGAGCAAATATTCGAATAACAACCGATCCCAACAGTCTTGATAGAAAAAACCTAAGCGCCTGGATTCGGCAGATTCAAGCGATCATTTCGATATAAAATTTATTTAAATTGGGCAAACAGAAAACATGTTTTGAAACACATATGTCTCCCAATGTATAAATACGACACTCACATTGTATCTAGACACGCACAGGTAAACATATAAATATTATTATTATATAGCATGCTATCGGATATGAGCTTTTGCGTAATCTGATTGGTTCCCTACTACCAGGATATCAGCTCATATCCTGCTAGTAGAGGAAAAACAAGATGGCGGCATGTTTTTTAAACTGCCGAAAAGAGTTGAAATTGACGGATTTTTATACAGAAAAACATCAACACCCTCAAACCAATGTATTAAAAAACAACATTGTGTAAAAATACATTAACAAATACAAAATTTAGCATGTTAAATGGTAAAATTCACCTAAAAATGACGTCTTTTTACTTCAAAAACCCGATTAAATTAACGGGTTGATATTAATTTGTTGCCAAACAAAGAAACTCACGGTTAAAATCAACCTTACAACACACATTTCGTAGGAGATAACCAGTAAAGAGACTTTTTTATTTAGATAAGCATTTGGAGTAGTAAAAAGCATGTTCTTTTCCAAAAACAAGCAACTATAATGTAATTTAGTTTCACTGCCGAAGGTGTTTCAGTTTCATTTTTGCATGAAATCAAAACCTTTTTCACGACAGCAACACTAATATAAACAACTGACCTACCTTTTGACTTCATTAAGGTACCTTTTAATCTTTTTTGTTGATCTGCTTAACACATTTTTTGCCTCTCGAGCAACATTTCTACAACATTTCGAAGCTGTTTGCCGAACAGCTCAGCGAGAAACCATATGTCAATGCATAATTACGCATGGCGGAAGTATTAGTTGCCTATGCCGGAAGTTTGTTGTTTCAAACATTTCGCTGTAATTTTGTCTCTTGTACAGTGCTTGGCTATATAATAAAACAGTTATACCATTCGCTCTCATTGTATACGAATTATTAGCCAACTCGGCGAAGCGCCTCGATGGCTATGAGCTCATATATACAAATCGAGCTCATGGTATAACTGTTAAATATTTTTGGCGTTATTCGCTACTTATTTCTTGCGTTTTGTAGCTTAATCCACACGCGTGTAAAATGGACCCCACGTGTGTGAAAAATAGCACCATCACCGGGCTCCAGGCCTTCGGCCCTACGCCCGGCCGTAGGTAAATTGTCTTTTTCTTCAGTATATATATATATATATATATATATATATATATATATATATATACTTGTATTTTTTCTTCGGTTCATAAGGCTGTCGATCATATTTACTAAATATTCCGTTGTTTAAGACAGCTACTTGTCAAAGATCTTTTTATTATCGCAATGTGAATTTATGGAACGACTTAGACACTTCTTTAAAGTTGAGCAAATCTGTGCATACCTTTTAGCGAAAGTTGCGAAGTCAGCTACTTAAACAGTTTAATTCTTAGGATGAAGTATAGTTTACTAATATATTTAATATATTGTAATATAGCGTAGTAAATTTTAATATTTATAATTTTGTTATCTTTTTAGTAATTGTTCACTGAAAACCCTCTCTGATCAAATAAAGTATTGCATTGTATTGTATTGTATTGTAAGAAACGCAGATAAGCCAGCGTGCAAACTCATATTACATGTTCATGCTATATTGTGTAATTTGAGTCTGCACGCTCCGGCAGAGAAGCGAAGGAGACTGCCCTTTCTCTTTTAAAATTAGCTGAAGCTGTTCACAACGAAGTTCCAAAACCAATGGAGGAATTGTCTATTGCAGAAATTTTGGTGGCATTGGGCAGTCTCTCCACTAACAATCGTCTTTTCGCTTCTGTGGCAGATCTGTTCGGACTAGCTGTCTACGTTCCTTTTGAAGTCGCCTTGCCTATAGAAAACAATGATCGAGAGCCTTAAGAACCTAAGAAAAAATACAAGTATATATACTGAAGAAAAAGACAACTTACCTCTTCTTTGCTAGGTATTGCTGAAACTGAATCTGGGTCAGGGGCGGCGTGGCTCAGAAATAGGGGCTGGGAAACAACGTGATAAGGGCCCACTTAACGGGGGGGGGGGCGAATGGATCTGGCGAATGGCGATAATGTCGTAAGATCCAAACCACCCACAAACTAAAAATTGACCTTAATTATTTGTTTTTACCTAGAGAATCAATAACATTTACAAGTTGAACTCCTGGAGGCAAAGCATGTTGTTTACTTCACATTAAAATACAATATACTATGTTTATGAAATATTTTGAAATGTAGCTAAATGAATGCATTGTTAACACAGTAACATCGCCTTAAAGTTAACTAGAATTTTATACAACCGACTTCTGGACTTATGTTATACCTATTTACATAACTACATAAGTAATAGTCTCTTTAAGTTCTTGGACGTGGAAGCTAACAAATCAACGACCTTGTCCATTGAGACTTTATTTAGAATCTCGATCTCTACGCTCATCAACATTAAACTCTCCAGGTTTTCTTGGGTTAGCGATGATCGAAGCCTTGTCTTGATCAACTTTAACTTTGAAAATGATCTTTCACATTCGACCTGGGTGATTGCTAGTGTCAGCAAGAAATGATGGACAGTATACAGCTCTGGATATGCTGTGCTGTTCAAGCTGTACTGATGCAAAACCTTGTAGGCACATGTAAAACATGACCGACAGGTTTTGGCCTTTCTCTTGCACAAGGAGATGTTGGCCGCCATTCGTCTTCACCATCCCAATCGTCCGATTCGTTCTGACCACTGGCGCTGGCATCTTCTAACTTGTCTAGAACTTCGAATTCCTCTGGGAGGGACATGCAGAGTCTTGGGAATGTGTCCATGAAACTTTCCAGCTGAGTCACTAGGAGATCTTTGTTGACTTTATCTCCCAGAAGACTGCAGACCTTCTCTAGAGCTGATGGAGGAATCCCTGACTGTTTCAGCTCTTGAAACCTTCGCGGATCAAAACACGAGAATTCTTTGTACGCATTCTCGTGGTCAGAAAACCTGGTCTTCAGGTTAGATAGCACTCCATCCATAACGACATTCAAAGTATGGATTCGGTAGTGCTCAACTTCATCCAACACGCAAACCTTCGTAACGCCTTACTTCACATACATTGGGCCCCGACTGATTTCACCAGACCTTACCTGCTTGGGGCCCACTATTAGGGACCTTAAGATGCTAGGACGACGACGGCGGTTAAAAAGCAATTCAAATTTTAGCATTAAAAAGAAGTCACGGTTAACTGACTACTGTATTCAATACTTGAAGCTTGTTTTATAATTTTCAAAGTGTTAAAACGGTTGCAGTGTCTGTGTTAAGGCAATCTCAGACAACAGTTCTCATCACCCCACGAGTCAACGTCGTCCTGAAGACGTGAAAATGCTTTGAGTGGCGTTGTATACAGAGCGAGGACGGTATTCAGATTACTCTTGGGACTAGAAATTATTCATTATCTTTGTTTCGAAAGAAGAATGCTTTTGTTTGAAGGACGTCGTCCTCGAAGTTGCCGTCGTAGATCTTAAGGTCCCTATTACCAATTTTGGGGGGCCTACAGGGAAATATCCCGGTGTCCCGGTGGGCCACGCCGCCCCTGATCTGGGTTTTCTGATGTGGGTACGTTCTCTCCAGCTACAAATATAGCTGTCTTTTGAGCAGACAAACGAATCGCCTCGATGACAAGCCGCAACGCATCGCAGTCGCATATCCACGAATCCTTTCGGAATTCGGAGCGGGCAATCGAACGAAGTGTACAGCATCGCCATTCTTATTTTTGACCATCAAATGGGGGTATCGATAATCGTTTTTACAAGTTCCCCAAGCGCATCTTAGGGAGCTTTCCAATTGACAAGGTTAGAGCGATCAGTCCGGCCAGAATGGACTTGCTTTTGATTAGGACCAAATTTTCCAGTCAGACCATCCCAGGTCTCAAACGAATCGTGTTTCATTTTACCGGACTGACTGGTCTAACCGTGTAAATGGAAAGCCCCCTTAGTGGCCACCATATTGACGCGCCGCGCTGAATGCCCGCATTTTTCGACTTTGTTAACGTTTTGCAATACGTGACACGTGGTTTTAGCGTTCAAGTGGTGAATTGGCGCCCAAAAAATCTATGTATATTAACTTCTATACTTCAAATTTTTAGCGCTCCGCCGCTCTTTTAAAGAGATTAACAACACTTAGCTTAATTATTTTGAAAAATACAGCTTCACCTGATATGTAATACTTCACCTAGACTCCTCCGCAGGGAACTGATCAACACTCCTGGACAAAAGTGCTTGGGACACTATGCGAAAATCGGAAAAATCGGCAAAGTGGCCCAACAATTTTGTCCAGGATTGTCTGAAAATGACGAGTTTATGATTTTTCAATAAAACACAGCTTTTTAACTTTGTAACATTGCAAAATATATACAGTTTAATAAAAGAGCCCCCATCTCTGCTCCCCCTTACCCCCTCAATGGGGAAGGGATCACTGGAGCAGAGTCTCTGCAGAGTTCCCACCCGCACCGGTACCACCCGCACGAGAGCTTTATTTAATTTGCATATTCACCGAACCTTCTATACCCAACAAACAATTTGTTGTTCATGCATGTGGGAGCGTATTTATGTCATTTTCGAGCAAACTGCACAGAATCGCCGCCCCCAAATTGTTTTTTTCTTCGATTTTGTTTAATTCGTCATTTTCAGACAATCCTGGACAAAAGTTCTTGGGACACTATGCGAAAATAGGCAAAATCGGCAAAGTGGCCCAACAATTTTGTCCAGGATTGAAGGAATTGGCATCAATGGAAAAGTGGGGGGTGTTGCCTGCCAAAACTCGACATATATTTTTGGACTAGCCGAAATGTTCCCGCGCATCGCGAATTTGAATTTAAGAAAGGAGAGATAACATTCAGTTTAATTTAGCACTGAGGGAAAATTGCGGTGCTATGTAGGCTCGGTTTCCAGCCTTATTTCGGGCTGCGACCCTCTCCCGAAATCACGGCTGGGCTCGTGAGCTTGTCATTGTCAATTTCGACCAATCACCAACGCGCCTGCATTTTCATCAGGCATATATTACTGAACATTTGTATAAATTATCGTGACAGCCCAAAGTGGCGGTCAATGGAAAGCTGTTAGAGACCTTAAGCAAATACAACGCGAACGTCAAGGACGACGTCCTTAACACAATAGAATTTTCTTCACACAACAAAGAAAATGAATAATTTTTATTCCCAAGAGTAATCGTCACACAGCCACAGTTCAACGTACAACGTTATTCAGATCATTTTCACGTCTTAAGGACGATGTTAACTCGTGAAACGGCGAAACCTGTTAGTTCAGTTTGACTTCAAGCTACGGGACAAAATCCTTTTTAAACTCTAAGGCTTTTGGATGTCGAAAAACACACTTTAAATATTCAATACTACGTAAATGATTTGTGGTTTCTGCTAGATATAGTGAACTTTAGGGGGCCTTTACACGACCCTGGGTTGAGTGCCAGCTCGGGTCAGCTCGCCATCCCTGTTTTTGTTTTTTTCGTGTTTACATGAACCCGGGTTGGCTGCTTTTTTCCCCAACCCAGGTCAGCTTTTCTCAGCACAAATTATCATATTGGCAACACTTTACACAAGCCCGGGTCATGCAAGTCAACCCGTGTTTACATGAAGGAATTGACCAAATTTCCGCACCGTCGCACCTCTCCAACCCGGGTCGACCCAGGTCTTGAAAAGGGTCACCTGGCAAGACGGGTTGACCCGGCTATCGTGTAAACGCTAACAGGGGTTTATTCATAGACGGGTTGACCCGGGTTGGCGAGCTAACCCAGGGTTGGCTATCAACCCGGGCTTGTGTAAAGGCCCATCAGATTGCCGTCGTCGTCCTAGCTTGCTTAATTAAGCTCCCTGACAAGTGAGGTGTACGACCGAATTTTCGAAATTGTTTTAAAATATTTGCAACGTGACCATTAGTGGTCAAGATGTGTTGCCATTTAGCCTACTAGGTCAGATAAATCACTGATATTTCAGACGTCAACGTCAATAGTTTGTTGATATCGTAAAGCCTAAGTCGAAATAACTTCACAGCTGCGATTTCTCCTTTGATTTCTTTCATGGAAGGCGATCAGATGCGGTTTCTCAAGTCAGTTTGAATCACGGCAGAGTTCGGCGACGTTTTATAGAACGACGAAGATGCTAAAAAGCGAATTGAACCTGGCCATGTGAATGTCAGATTGTTTATTTATGTTAATACCGTTTGTATCTTCGTGAAATGGCGGGCGTAATTGTTCATTAAAGATGTCCATAAGAAAAGATTGCACCTTGCTTCAGTTCACGAAGCTCACTGAATTATGCCATTTCAAACATCTGCGATTTAACGTTATGACAAAAATATCTTTGCCGTGTGTAAATTATGCATTACGTCACAGACATAACAAGCCGCACACGCGTCCAGCCGTTCGTAGAGGGCGGGTAAAGTACCGCGAGTCGAGATAAGGCTGGAAATCGACTCTAGTTTACTACAAAGTGTACGATATATAAAATTTGACACGACTTCAAAATTACCAACCAGCAGCATGAACCTATGCGTCCTATTGTCCAAGTGTTAGTCAATTTTAACTTTGATAACCGCATCATAGCACCAAGCTTCTCACGGAATGTGCCCGTGGATAATATCTCAGAAAATATTTATGATATCGAAGTGATAATTGGAATGCCAATAGAACATTAAAAAATATTTTAATTTCTATTGGTGTCACCCCAGATGTTACGGATCTATGACGTCATTGGTAACGTCATACTAAAAAATAGAGCAAAGTGAAATAGAGCCAAATAATAGAGGAGAAAAACTTTCAAATCAATTATTTTAATATTACTGTAGCTTGAGCCAGTAGCAAGAAGATAAAACTATAAAACTTAAAAATTTGGAAAAAAATTTGTCTATTTTTTAGTTAAGTTTATGGTCGTTGAGTGAGTTGTTGTGATAAGAAAGTAAATGTTATATTCATTAATCAAGCTTTATTGTTCTATTTTCTATCTTTATTCATTATCTGAAGTATCCAATGAGCATCCGTAACTTTAAATTAATGTTTCGTAAAAAATAAATTTATGACGTCACTGTATGACGTCATTGTGCGGCCATCTTGGATTCCGCTATATTGGAATTGTGACGTCACTAGATCAATTTAAATAACACAAAATTCATGGAATTATATTATAAACACTAAAGTAGTAGTGTAGGACTTGGGGCTACGGGCGCCACCGCCAAAATTCCAAAAATTTATTTCTTAACAAAACAGTCACCGAATGGGCACATTAGTCAGGAAGCCGTGAAATACTGCCTCTTTTGATCAATTGGAAAAAGGGAGTGTTTTGGGAAAACTAGGCATTTTCCCCCATTTAATATTTTTCCCTATTTTTATTATTTTTTTGAAACACACCGGGGCGATCAATCACTAGGGGAATTGAAAAATAATTTACCCCCCTAGGGTGGCCATGGAGCGCGGCTTCCTGACTAATGTGTCCATTCGGTGGCTGTTTTGTTAAGAAATAAATTTTTGGAATTTTGGCGGTGGCGCCCGTAGCCCCAAGTCCTACACTACTTTACCCTAGAGATTTCCCAATACACCCTGTTAATGATTGAGTGTCGTAGTTTATAACATATATTTTGATACTAAGAAAGAACTTATTCCAGCTACGAAGAACAAAACCATCATATCCGCGTTTGGTTTGGGAGTCGGTGTTCCACGTGTTCCATATGTTTCACTTCGTCCTCGGACTTTTTTCAGTGTTGTATGTGCCGGGCGCGACGCTGTCGCGCCAATATCTTTCCCGCTGACTGCTAGATGTATGGGGTAAATATCTTCCATGCTAACCAGCGAGGGGGTGTCGGCGGGGGTGATATCTTTCTTGTCGACTGGCAGACGTGTAAAACCAATACCCTCCTTGTTAATACCACTGTTGACACCAAAGGCCATTTCTTTTGTCGCTAGTGTTAAAATATTATTATACCCGGGGATTGGCTTTTTTAAAATAATCGCTTGTGATGGTATGAGAATTATGCCTGGTGATATAGCCATATTCAAAACAACGTTGGTGTCTTTTATTGCTCTGCGCATATCTGATATTGTAGTTGTTGGATCACTTTGTATGATGGTGTTTTCTACTATCTTTCTGAAAACGTCTTGTGTTTGTGAGCTTTTTGCACCTTTGTTTACAATGGACCACCTTGTTTTAGCCTGAGCACCTAGTACACTATAGACGAATGACTCGATTGACTCCTGTAAAAGCTTCTGACCTAAGGTTGTTATCCCATTGCTATAATATGGGATAAAACTTAAATAGTCGTGGGAGCTATACTCTTTAGTCCCTGTGAATATCGAGGTGTTACCATTACCATCTGGGTTTTACACTAGAGTAGTCAAAGTGTTTAATTGGTATATAGTCTTTCACAGCCGCTATATTGTACTCACCTATTAGTGACGGGTTTTTCATAAGTTTCAGAATAGTGTAATACAGATGATACCTAGCTATCGTGGTTATAATCTTGGGTACCTGGTCTGAGTCAGTCAGGTGCTTTATAGATACACCAGAAAGAAAGGTGGCGATATACGTACTAGATATCATCGCGAAATAAGGCTCACTCTCGTAGTCGAAACTGGCTTTACGGATGTCGTCAGTAGGAGAGTTATCATTAAGTGTTTTACCGTGGGACCATGAACTTACTATTGGTTTGAAGTTTGGCATGAAGTAGTCTTTTTCGTTGACGTATATTCTAAAGTTATTTATGGGAAATTGTAGAATAACTGGTGATTGAAACCGGCTGTCTTTTTCATACTCGCTAGGGTTTGATGGATACCTTAGGTGAGTAAAATTAGGTACTACGTTACTGGGTGACCATATGATTGGGAACCGTCTTGTCAGCTGCTTTTTAATCTTATTATCTGTCAGCTGATGGGAGGGTGGTTTCAGATACTTCCAACCATCAAACCCAGGAGCCTTCATGTTGTAACCATTATACCACACGTTCACCCCACCACCATCAGACAATGTGAACTCCAACTTATCCAGCTCGGCGTTTGGGTAATCCATTAGCAGATGATTTTTTTTCCGGTCAATAGCGCCAGGGTACATCTTTTTAAGAAAGTCCCTTTCCTTTTGCCCCTTATTTTTATTTAAAATATTAGACTCTGGGTGCTCTCTTCTGTATTCGTCCATTCCTATATAATATATTGTGTATAACACGTCGGGAGGCTGTCGGATTACACTGAACCCCCGGTTTCCTCCACTGTTTTTGTTTTACGCCGGTAGACATGTTTTCCCACAGTAATACCTCCAGATAACAGTCCGAGACATGGTAAATACGGTGTGATCATCGCCACAACTTTCCCAACATCATTTTTTAACAGTTTATCATTTTGTAGCTCGGTGTCTAGCGCCTCAGAGCTCTCCACAGCGTCCAAACCCCCGAGAACATTAGCGAACCTACTAATCAGCACATCAGTCAGAAACTGGTTAGCTCTTTCCATCCTTCTAACCTCGTACTCAGCGTACAGCTTATCCACAACTTTCGCCGACGCTTTTTTGATGTAGCTGACTGACTGAGTCACCTCACCATCCTCCGATAGTTTTACCAAATCGCTTCTCTTCTTGTTGGTGTCGCGCGCGACGCTGTCGCGCTCAGCAGTCGTCAGGTTGTTGTGGGGCTTTTTAGGTGTCGGTTCAGTTTCCTCAACCTTCTTCAATTCATTGACAAGCTCATCGGCGAGGCTGACAACCTCAGTTTCCACCCCCAGCCCCAGCCCTCCGTCCGGTAAGGTCGCGGACCCTTTGATCCTCTTCACAGCTTTTACCGGTTTGGCTTTCCTTTCAGTCATCTTACTACGGACCAGATTTCGGAATGACCACCTTATACCCGTACGGATGCCTTAGTGTGACCTCAAGCCTAGCGTATTTATTTTCTTTTAACTTCTCGGTTACCTCCATAATTTCATCCCTACCTAAACCACCCAGGTAGTCGTCAGTGATGACCTTCATGTCGGCCTTATTAGGGTTGTAGAACGTTACCAGCTTACTGATATTTTCCCTATAAGGTTTTGTGATAGCTGTTAGCTGTTGTGTGATTACAATAGTTGACAGATTGTAGTGTCGGGCGCTGAACGCTAATTTGACCAGCTCACTTGTCCTATTCTTCACAGTTTGTCCACTAGCACAGTCGTCGAGGATGATTAGTGTTTTGGAGCCTTTAAATACTTCAACGATGTGTCTCAGTATAATCCCAACGTCATCCTGGCTACACTCTGTTACGACGAAGTCCGGGTCATCCCTATACCTCCAAGTAGTATAGGTTTCATTCCAGCTGAACGTCGGACAGATAAGAACGATGTAGTCAAAGAACCCGGGGTACTCATCCTCCAACATTTTCAGGAGACACCAAGTTTTCCCACAGGCCGTCATACCAGTAACCAACATGTTAAACGGGTGGTCCATTTAATACTGAATTGATTTTAGATTTCTATTTACCATATTCACCAGACCATCACTCAACACGAAGATTCGGCAGACTACATTAGCCGCGGTCACCTTTTTAACGATCTCAACCAAAACTCCAGACTGTGTGTTAACAATTTTTTTTCCAGTCCCGACATTTTCTCTATCTTCGATGCTTCTCAAGTCAATCACCAGAGCGAAGGCGTCTTTATAAAACTTCTGGATTGTCATAAACTGATCAGACTCTTCCCCCCCACTGAACAGTCTCTTGGCCTCGGAATAAAACCTATTCTTTGGAATCCCTTGACTGAAGACGGCGTTGGGCACACCCTCAATTGTTAGCTTAACACTCTCAATGTTTGGATAGACATATTCTTCACTATCAGTTTCGGGTTTTATTTGTGAACATCATCACAATCCCCTTCATTGACTTCCGTGGGAGGTTAATATTTTCATTTATCAGTGTCGCTCCAGCCGCCCATTCAGTCGACTTCATCAACGTCACGTGTTCGTAAGACAGCGATCGGCCGGCTGTGTACAGCGAGGTTATTTCATTAGCGATGTCATGGTTATCGATCGTCTCGTACTCCAGTTCGAGGCCCTCCACTGTATACCCATCAACAGACTCACTTGTCTGAGCCACCATAATATCACTCGCCTTTGGTAATGTAACTATGTAGCGGAAGTTGTTATACATTTCAAAGGGAGCGTAGAGCCCGTGGTCCTCAAGGATTTTATCCAGTTTTACTTTGAGTTTTGTCCCATACACCGAAAACATCAGAGCGTCAGCCAACTTCTCAGCGTCCCCAGAGGAAGCCCCACTGTCATCCTTGGAGATTAACTTCCTCAAGTTCTCCTGAACCAATTCCATATTCAACCCTCCGATCCCTCACACTCTTTGATAGCCAGAGATCCTTGTACACACTAAAAACACTTTCACCAGTGTTATCGTAAACAGTCTCGCCAGCTAGTTTGATCACTAACCTTTCGAACAGGAGTCTGGAAAGATTGTTTAAAAACCACGACTTGGCGTTTAGCGTTCTTGAAGTCGAACAATAGGTGAAAGCTACCTGGCACCAAACAGCTATCGGGTTTTAGCTTTGGTATGTCGATGTAGAGGTCCTCACCAGGGTTGACTTTGTTGGGATTCATTGTGACGACATGTCTTGTCCTGCTTCCCTTAATCTCTGACATCCTCGCCCGTCTGAATCCGGGTGATAGCTCTATTTGACTTCTGTTGGTCATATACTACATGACAGATTTTATTTCCTACTTTTTCTGTTTTTCCAGTAGTCATACAACAACCACACAGTCGCCACAACAAGAACCCACAGATTGTTGGCTAACCACCCAACGCCTTTCGCTCCCCAAGTCAGAACCTGTGCCAACAGATTAAACAGTGGTGCCAACAGAGGTCCAACCTTCTTAGCCAGGTTAGCTAACGCCTTAGCGAAGCCACCGATGGCTTTACCCCCACTTCCAACAGCCTTTCTAGCAGCTACAATTATTGTAGTCACAATTCCGGCTATGGAGATGGCTACAGCAGACAGGCCAATCATATTTTCCCTAGCCCATTTTTTGAATCTTTCCAACCTATTCAAGTCATTATTTTCCACCTCGCTGGTTAAAACAGACATAGCTTCGGTATGTTCAGGCCTTTCACCAAGCCCAATTCTTATGCTGTCTGCCTTCAGTTTCGCTGTGTCGCTAACGCTTTTGTAGAACTGTTCTTTAACAGGGTCAGCTTCATTTAGTGCTTTTAGTCTGTAGTGATCAGCCTCTACTTCAAGAGCTTCAATCTTCTCCATTCTAGTACCTCGTGGATTGAGAATCCCAGTGAATTCTCTTACATCCTGTTCACTTAACAGCAGCCCTCCCGCTTGATTTTGTAACTCTTCCTCTCTTTCTTCGACCCTATCGTTGATCACTGAGCTGGTTTGTAAAACCACATCTGCCACTACGTCTTCAGAGGTTGTTGGGTCGTTGTTGATCTCCTCAATCGCTCCATCAATCTTCTTGGAGTGTTCAGTTTTAGCTTTCTCCATCAATTCTTTGAAAAGCTTAACAGATTTGACTTTCCTTTTGTCGTCGCTATACCTAATCCCACCTTTTGTTTTATGCACCATAACTTTCACACCATCAAACCACGCTCCGTTGACGCGGCCCGTTTTTTCATCGTACCCAAACATAGTCTGTTTTATCAGGATCTTAGATGCCCTACCATCTCCCGTGTTTACTGTGACACCTAACTCATCGCGGAAGATCTTCTTTTTATCATTTGTGACAGATCTTCTCATTGCCCCAGCATCACGACCGACGTTAGGCACCCCATCATCAACACGGGTCACTTCCCCAGAAGGTCCAGACGCGGGATCGTCCAGTCTGCTTTCCTCATCATCCTCTATGAAACTCGTCTCGTCGGTACCATCTTCTTCTCTTTCTCTGTCTTCACCGTGCTCACCCATTTCGATGTCAACCCCTCCTTCAGCCATTATACACTAACCTATGTACAGCTCGAGCAGAACAGCTCCAATATTCTCAGAACCGTTGTTCCCTCGGACTCTAAAGGTCATCTTATTATAAACACCCTTCTGAATCTCAACTTTCGACTCAACGTCAACGTAGTGCTGTACGCTCCCTTTCAGACTCTGTTCAGAGCTAATTGGAAGAGTGCCAATTAAATTACTCCTTTTCCCATTGTTCAGACTTTCCCCACTTTCAACAGCGTCACATAAAATCTCGACATACCTCAATCCTCTATTGATGTCCACCTGGTTTGGACTTATCGTCCACACATCACTACCACCAACTATCACATCACTTTCATTAAACCCCAGAAGAAGACCCATCTTTCCCAACTTTAGGTTCTTCGACGTCTTTATTCTAGATGTTCCGTCATAAATGTTCCTCTTAAAGTTAACCACCCCACTGTTGTCCTTAGCTAGAGTCTTAACAAACGTCTCCAACGCGTCAAAGTCCAGATAACCTTCGGAGGCTGACGCCCACTTACCATCGAATGATACTCTGTCGTTCAAACCCGTTACTATATTATTATAGTTCCAGAATACTGTTGCCTTCTTCAACATTATTTGTGCTTTCGGAGAAGTCACCACAACAGACTCATCAAAATAAACAGTCTTTTCACCGTTTTCAATGAACAATGTTAACTTCACCATCCGACTATACATCAACCCAGGTTCTGTATATCACTTTCGGGTATCCATGAGTTGTGTTTGTCATCGTAACCCGACCACTTGACTAGCGCCATTTTCTTCCCCGCTACTTTCTTTCTTTTCAGTATTCTCTCGACTCTGTAGACGTCGTCCTTCTTATCCACAGGCGACAGCTCTTCCTCATAGAACTTTCCAATAATCGGCTCACCCTCATCGTCCTCAATCTCATAAACGTTTGGATCACCACGAATGACTTTCGCCACCCTGAAGATTTCCTCAGTGAAGTTAGCTTCATAACCCTTCGTAAATACACTTTTATACTTTGTCACTCTCACGGTGTTTCCGACTTTAAACTTGGGCAGAGGGTGGTTACCAAAGTGGTGACCGAATAATGTATTCCAAACCTGGTCCTCGTTTGACTTATCCACGTCCTTGGGCTTAGTCAGAGTAACACTGTGTTTTGTGTTGTTGTACCCCCCAACGAGGTCGTCCAGGACATCGATCCATTTATACGTCCCCTTGGTGTAGAAATACTTCCACATCACAGTTTTTAGTGTTCTGTTAAATCGTTCGACAACTGCTGCTTTTTTCTCCGAGTATGTACTGAAGTATTTAGTTCCCCGTTCCTTCAGGAGGTCCTTCACACCGACATTGTAAAACTCCTTTCCATCGTCGAACTGGGCTAGGTCGGGATAACTACCAAATCTGTCTTTGAATTGTTCGAATAGCTCAGCCACGGCCCTAGTCATATTAGTTTTATCCTTCCTATAAACGGGGATGGCGAAGGCATACCTACTCAAAATCTCAACAGCTGTTAGGATCCAGTAATACCCTTTGTTCTGGTTCTTGTACTTCCCCATATCAACCAAGTCCATCTGTATCTGCTCACCGAGGTGGCTGACGAACGTTTGTCTGAACTTATGCCTCCTCACAACCGGTTTATACCTCGTGTATGTGTCCTGTGTTTTCAACCAGTTCCCCACCACCTTCCTGCTCACACCAATACCCTCTTCCAGTGCCTTCTGGTACAACCGTTCAGCTGACTGATATCCTGTTTTCGGATTGTAGTAGATTTCTCTCAACCCCTGTTCCAGCTCGATATCCTCACCCATATAACCTAACCTATAATGGAAGAGTTCATGAGAAAGTGCCTAGGGCTCAGAACGGAGTACGTTCACACTACCGACACGCGCGCGCCTGATAGACAACCAGAGCTCTTCGGCGGCTCAAAAATACTACTAGTCCTAACAGCCTGATCCCAGTGTCTGGGATCATACTCAGTAAATACACCCTACTATAGATGAGTCTGTTTTATGGTTACAGCAGGCCGGATACGGTGACCAAGAAAGAGTTCGACGATAAATTAAAAGCTTACACAAAGACCAACAACTACAAGGTCATCTTTGACTTGAACGTAACCAGAGCCAGTAAGAACGCGTTCGCCAAATTCCCCCCACTCATTGATTACATCGAAGACAGGGACGGTGAGATCCACTCATCCATGTTTTGGAGACCAACTAGTATCCCCCCACAACTAAATACCGCCGGTGACCACCACTTCCTTTACCCTGAGGTGTTAGTGAAAACGGCCTTTCTCGCTAACGTACCCAGATTCATGTTCTCCGATGTCTCGGTTTTCGTTGTAGTAAAAAGGAACAGCGTAAGATCGGCGTCGACCCAATGGGAGGTTATCATTTCCAATGATGACGGTAACTACGACAAAACCCTTGGGTATAAAGCTGGGGTGAATAACAAACTGGTCTTCGGTGGGTCGTCCCCCGCTAAGTCTAACGAGTGTACAGTTCCAGCGAAGTTCATTGGAAAGAAGAGCTTGATATCCATCCACTGGCTTTCCGGGCTTAGGGTGTCACACGTTAGGATAAACGGTGAGATACTAAAAGACTCATACTTTATTAGTAACGTCGATCAAATAGGGAAACCTTATCTAGGTGTGTTCGCGCTAAACGACCGTGGAAAGTGGTATTCAGACATCAACTTTTACGGTATGAAGATTGTGGAGGGCCGTCTGGGAAACGCTGAGATCGGGAAGATCTGTAATAAGATGACGGCCGAATATGATCTATAGTAAATGAAAATAAGTCCGAAAAGAAAAAGCGTTATAAGCTTCAACCACATTGGTGAAAACCTCAATGACACCGAAGTAGACAAACTACGAAAGCTTTACTCATATTACCACAAACTGGCGGTGTGTTACAAATGGAAATATACCCGGCTGAAGAGAATAAGACTAAGCCTCGAGACGGTCAGCATTGGGTTAACTGTAAACCGGAGGGATAGCCGGTTGTCCTTGGGGTTATACAAGAGCTATGGTCAGCCACCGAAGCCTGCCGGGTCTGGTTAACTATCTCTGGTATG